>VXBU01012407.1:335635-471630 GCA_013400315.1 Bombycilla garrulus | reverse complement strand
CCCAAAAAGCGGAGCAGCAAGTTTTCAGCAGACGAGCGGTTGCCGCGGAGCAGCGCTGCTCCTCCGGACCCCCATCATAAACTTGGGGGAGGGGGGCGTGGGAGGGACTTTCCCTCCGTCCTTCCCTTTTGTGCCTCTCCCCCGCTCCGCTCCGCTCCTCGCCTAAAGCTGCCGCGGATCCCGGCGGCGGCGCGGTGTTCTCCGGCTGCAGGCGCGGAGCAGCTCCGCGGAGGCGGGCGGCACGGAGGGAGGGAGAGAGGGAGGGCTGTGGAGGGCCGGGGGCGGCGTGCAGAGGTGCGGGGCTCCTACTGCCCATCCGCCCGGGCCGCCGGCGGGACACGGCGCGCACACGTACACGTACTTTATGTATGTAAGAGATATACACACACACATGCATGCACACGATGGATGAAGTTGAGCAGCCTGCAGGAAGACGCTGGAGCGCTTTCAAGCCCTGACACAGGAGGAAAACTGGCTCTAGGGTCTGTTTTCTCTTCCACCCGCCCTTTAAGAGAAAAAAAATAGGGAAATCTAAACCTTCCCACCCTTTTGGCGCGGGAGCAGCGCACCGCTCCGGATCCTCTCTCTCCTCCCCCCAGCCCCTTTCATCCCGGATCGCCCCCTCGCCTTGGCGAACCGCACCATTTTGGGTGCGGGGCTTTCTGTGGGGCGCGGTGGGATCCGCTCCGCCCGCCCGGCCCCGCTCGGGAGCGCCGCACGCCCCGCTCAGCTGGAGCGCATCTGCGGCGAGCCCACACAAATCCCCCTTCCTCGGGGAAGCCGCCCCCCTCCTCGCCAAACTGCACAAGTTCGGCCTGTGCAGATTCGCTCGCGCAGAGGCGGGGAAGGAGCTGGGGGTGGTTTTCCTCCAACTTTGGTGGCTGCTTTTTCCCCGCCAGTTTGCGCGACTTTTTCAAGCCCCCGCCCCAGCAGGGCTGGAGGCAGCAGAGCTCGCGGAACATCCCCGCACACGGGCGGCTTTACCCGCCCGGAACATCTAGGGGCTGAAAAGCACTCATTAAAGACTGTTTCCTAAACGCGATAATCAACCTCACCGGAGCACGATAATCTAGTTTCATCCTCATGTTTTGGGACTGAGGCTACGGGGAGGGGAGAAAGAATCCAGAAAGGACCCCGCTCCCACCCCGAATATCTTAGCTTTTGCTCCGATCTGCATTAACCAGAAGTACCAATGAGAAACGCAGCAGCCTGAACTTGGACTTTGGCCAGGCTGGGTTTGTTATTTGATTTGTTTTGATTTCTTTGGCTATGGAATTTATCAAAAGTTTAAAACACAACCAGATGCTGTTGGGAAGGGTCACGGCGCTGTACCCCAGAGCAAGCTCAAACTCGCCGTATCATCAGGGTATCTGACTCCGGCAGGATTATGGCCAGTACCATGGCAACCGCATGCCACATCAGCCCCCAGCTTCACTTTCAGTCCCTTGGGCAGTGTTAACATTTGCCAGCGGATTTGCCCGACACGCAGCCCAGGTCCGGGCAAGTGGAAAATGAGCACAAACCACTCAGAAACCTTCCTCTTCTAGCCTGTGCAAAGCAACCTGGCTGGACTGCTCCACACTACAAAATTTAATCCTAAAAACCAGCTACCAATTTGAGTGCCTTCTGTCTCAAATTTTGCACACACACCTTTTACTCAATTTTTTCTTTTGTTTTTTTTTTTTTTTCCTTTGTTTCCCTTCTTGTTTTGGATGTCATTAGAAGGCTAGTATCTGAGCGTGACAACTGGCTCACCATGTACTCCCAAATCCCATTTATTCCATTCAGATAGCCCGGGAAGGACTGTGAGGCAGGTTATTTTGCCAGCCACCAATACTGCAACTTTTTGGGGTTTTTTTTGGTCAAAGTCTCACATTAATATGCACTCACTGTTTTACACAAAGAAATTCTCTCCTCTCTCCGTGGTACACGTGCAGTTGGTGCTGGCACAGCAGCACAACTTTACCCCATCCAAATGGACAATTTTGTGCTGAGAGGAGTTTCATTGCAACTACTACTGATGGGCGCCATACAAAGGGAGAGGGAGTTTTGGTTACCAAAAGAAGGATCAAAAAAAGTCTTTGATCTCCAAAAAACAAAGCTCACTTTTATTCCCAGGTTATTTTACTAGGGGAAAATGACCCGGCAGCTTGATAGATAGGTTAGAATAATGGGGTTTTGGATGGATCAAAATGACAAGCTGGCAAAACATTAACACTAGATATCTTCTAAATTCTTGCTGCACAGTTATAAACGTGTACATCCGGACTGTTGGCCAAGAACATATTTAAAATCAAAAGAAGGAAGAATTAAAAGATTAATTCAGAGTTATGTAGAGAAGGACAGTTTTCCCTTCTAGAATTCTCACTTGTCAATCCTTTAGAAGATGGAGATTTTTAAGCCTGAATGGAAACTCCTCCTTTTTGTCTGAAGGATGACGGCTGGTGACGGCTGGAGTTTTTTGAGAACTTTTACATTATCTGCCTGCTATAGCTCATCTATCCTTCCCTCTCCTGCTCTGCTCATTGAACTGCCCTCTCTTAATCTTCCATAGGTGTCCGAGATTAAATAGATGACAGAATGACTGACATTTGGTACACATAAAAGAACCAAAATATGAACAACGGGTCAAAGTGCAAACCTTCCCTCTGGTCTTCCCTCCTGCTCTTGTACAACTTGATAGGGATGAAACCAAGTAGGGATGTAAAGATACATGACAATGTGCACTTACTATATCTTGCTGGAGGACGATCATGTGGATATAGAAGATACATTAAAAATGTTCAGGACTAAGGAAACAGGGTTTTTTAATCACAATTTTTAAAAACTCCTCTCACAATGATAAAATATTGACATACTACCAGATCCAGGATTGCTAATCTGGGATCTGTCCCATTTCTGTCAGGTCAGTGGAAAGAATCTGAAGTTGGACTAACCTTAAAAGGCACAAATGTGGCTGTTAAAATGTTTGATATAGTTCTGAAAAAGGACTGTATTTTTTATTAAGTACATCTTAAAAGAAAATTGTTGAAAAACCAATGGGGAATGTTCCATTCTGTTCATGTCTATAGAATTTATTTCTATAAATCTTCATAAATCCTTATGATAAATTAAAAGGCCCATTTGAGTATTCCAAAGGATACTCACAGGTAGAAGCTAACAGGAAAAAAAAAAATCACATTTAAATATGCTTCTCTTTTAGAATGTAGAAAATAATTACATGTGGGATGATCACTAGGAGATAGAAGCCCAAAACCATGTTTCATGCAACTCATATCTTTATGATGTCTGGTTTAAGTCCAAGTGGGAAGTAGTACATGATCAGTTCTGCCCTGATTTAAACAGCTGTACCAGCTCTGGGGTCAATGAAGTTGCACTGAACCTGAATGCACCTCGTATCTATTGAATGTAATTAATCACAATGATATTTAATGAATTACAATGTCATGTGCAGTGCTGGCTCAGAATTTTACTAAGAGAATGGGAAAGATTTTTTGGCACAGTAAATTCCTTTCGTTTTTTAGTCGCCCTGTTACCTGGGGGAAATTGTAACTGTGGGTAGACAATGAGACAATACTCATGGGGATGATATGCAGCTCTGATTCCTATCTGCCTCCATGTATGTGTTGTCTCTTGTTTAAAGCTTTGGTGTCAAGTTTCTCAAGGCAGGTGCCATCTTCCTGCATTCTACATTTTGATTAAGTCTTATTTTATTACTCTCTCCAAAGTATATTCAAATTATAACTTCAGTGCTAATTTCCTGATAGTTGCTCTTTTGGTTTTGTTTTGCTTTGTTTTTGGGTTTGGTTTGGTTTATTGGGAGGGAGGAGGTTTAGGGAGGTTTAGGGAGGATTGGGAGGTTTTTTTGGTGCATTGGAAGGATTCATTTTTGCCAGGTATTATCTATATTGGATCATGAATACTGAATTAATACTATAAACTCTTCTAAGGGTTTTCTGTGGTTACAAAGTTATACCTTTATGCTAAATCAGCAAAGTTGGTACTTATATTTACTGCAAAACTGGCCTGGAAGGCTGTCTGTCATTTCAGAGAGCATGTAAGATCTTATTCAACTTCAAACTGAAATGCCCTGCTAAAGCAAGACCTTATCCACATGACTATATACACTGAAATTTCTGCTTGTAAAATGATAAGCAAACCATTTGCATGGGCATTCACAATGGACTAGGGATATACACACCATCCTTACCTATCTTAGCAGAAGGGCAGAAGCTTCTTCAAAGTGCACAGAGCCCATCATGTCTGGGTGGTTTTCAAGAAGTGCTGCACTTGTGGCTGCTCTTGCCAGACCCAGCCTGTTGTCTGGTTGAGAGGTCCTTTCTCACTCCGGTCTGGAAAAGGAAGCACAAGACTTTGCTCTAAAACTGGCAACTCCAAGCTCAAACTACAGGAAGCTTAATTTGAAAAGCTCAGGGATAAGTTATGCCTCTCACAAGGTTTCCAGTTGTAGAAAAGCAGCAGTGAATTGTGCTTATATGGGGAAAGGAAAACAAGTGACCCTGTGGAAACACTGCTCTTTGGCATACACGTGAAAACAAAATGCACAGCTTCTGAGGGATGGTCTTCTCATAATCCTTTGCAGTTTCTCATTCTTTATTCCTCTTCTCCCTGTCCCTCCAAATGCAGCCCCCTCTGCCAGCCAGGAGATGGGCTACAGGGCTCTGCCTGCCTGGGGGGTTAGGGAGGGAGCAGAGCAGCACAGCAGCCTTGCAGGGCTCCCTCGGGCTTCATCTGTCCCGAGCAAAATGCTTGATTTGATGAGGGCCCAGACAACAATTCTCTTGCTCGGGGTTGACTGGGTTACTCAAAATCTGTTGTCTCCTTATAGGGAGGAAGGGAAGAGAGCAGGCACAGGAATGTACAGAAGAGTGACTGGGACACCTGTAAATGGCACTGTGTGAGGAACTGCAAACAACTGGAATTGGCAATGAACAGAAAGCAAAACTCGGACATCGATATAAAGTCAATGAGATTTGTTGGAAGCTATATTTATATTTCATGAGGGAAAACTATCAAGAAGACTTTTCATTCTACTCCAGGAAGAGAAAATTTGTTAGGCTTTGCAGAAAAATAGAAATCCCTGTCAGTACAAAATGTATAACCTGGTGCTGTACATATTGTACCATATTGCATATACACAGTGTACATATACTGATGAATAATTTGCACTGATTTGCCCTGATGTTGGACTGCTGAAACATTATCTGCTGTGGCCAGTGTCTGTAATAAAAGTTTGTGCTTTCCCCTAGCCAAAAAACTTTATCCATTTAAACTTCATAGTTGTGTAATCATTAATTAGGATCTCTAATGCTTATCTAATTCAAGGTTAGATAAAGAATCCCTGATACAGCTGGAAAGGAAATTCCAATTCATAGACCCAAATTCAGGCTACTACATAATACTGTCTCACAAAGAAATCCTTTGCTAGAGCTCAGTCTGCTTTATTCTGCCCTGACTTTAAGGGTATATGAAGCATTCAAAATTCTCTCATCTTGTTTACTTTTGTAAATCACTTTTCTAAGTCTTTTGGAGGAATTACAAATCCTCCATGCTGGATGGCATTTCAGCAAAAGCATGAACTCTTGTGCTAGTTCTAGTTTTAGGAGGCTGTAAAGGAATAAAAGGATTAGAAATAAGAATATGACCACATCACTGACATCTCAGAGTTCTTGTGTGCTAAGGGCCCCTCTCTCCAGATAACACCTACAGGGGTTCCAGAGCAACAGCCAAAGTTGTATAAATACTAAGAGTTCTGGAAAAGGCTCCAATTTTTCAGCGCTTAGATTTTCAGGGGTAGCCTGCCTTCTTTAGAAATGAGTTGGCTGTGAGTTATCTCAAATCAAGCATCCAAAATACCCATTCTTTACTGTAAATCTTGACTAACATCTTCCGATGATGAGCAAAGAATGTGGACACAGATATATGAAACTGCTGGCTGAACAGCAGGAGGTGTCTGAAAACTCTAGCAAGCCAATGTAAATTTCCATTACATTTGTTGAATAAATGAGTGGCACAAACATCTGGAATCAGAAGTACCCCAAATCCCTAAATGATAGCCCTCCTATGTACTGCCCACAGAGGTCCAGCCCAGTTTTGCTGAAGAGACAAGGAACATTTGCAATCATACCTAATATATTTCAAATTGGTTATATTGTTTATAGATTGCTTATGTCAAAACTGGTGAATTCTCTGGTGTGCTTTAGGATTTATGTATTCTAGTTCTTTGAAAGGTTTGTTCTTATTTGTTGCTACCTGCAAAAATATATATCTTGGCCCCAATTCACAGTGGAACAATGTTAGGTCATTATTCCTTGAATTGTTAGGCTGTAAAGAAGCAATTTCTCACTAACCTGTGACACAGGAAATTGTGATTCTGATGTCAGGTCATTGCTGGAGTTCCTTTTACAACAATCTGTTTTTCTTGTCAGCAAATGACATTTATATATTAATTCCAGAAAGTGTAGGCTTCAGTATTTTTGTATGTATACATTCAATATTTCTCTTCTGCCTCTTATTCTGCATAGCCTGGAGTTTTAATATATGATTCAACTGATAAATAAATATATTTTGATTGATAGTGCAAATACCTGGCAGCTGAAACTAGTGCTATCTCAAAGTGCTTCTCAGAATAGTTGAGTTTCCTGCTTTTGTTTTCACTGTGATTTCTTTCATGAAGCATTGCAATGAATGATTAATGCTTGTATGCCCCTTTTCTCTGGATTCGCTGCTGAACTTAATGTGTTACTTTGTGCTCTGCATGGAGGGAATACAACCCAAACTGCCACCGTGGTAAGATTCTATACCCTATTTAATTGGGCTTGGTGTTAGGAACCACAGTCACTCGTGAGCTTCAGAGCGTCCTGTGATGAGAATAGATATTTTTTACCAATGTACTGCAGCCTAATGCAGTTGTTTTATTCTATTCATTTGAAATTGGGAAACATGTAAAACATTGGACAGATGACAGTGTGCATATGTTTTACCAATAAATATGCATATTGACTACACAAGAAGTGGTTTACCCGCAGAATAGGTTTTACATATACTTAGGGGACCGATGCTATAAAGCTACACATCCACAGAGACGAAAGTTATTTCCACTGAAACGCACACAGCATCAAACCTTTCCACAGAATTAAAGCACCTCTCTCTTTCTCTGTTACTGCTTTTTAGGATCATAAGCACAGAAAGGGAGCTCTATAATGCTAATATGATTTCTTTCTTCTGAAAACATCCCAAACATTTCCAAAACAGCCTACAGCCCACTGGCTTTACACACAGGAGGTGATCTGTGCCTGTCTCATGGGCTAAGCAGATGGGATAAAATCCTCAGTGGAACACAATATATACACTAGGTCACATAACCATATGCAGGATAAACATGCAACTTCTATACATTGGAATCACACTACAATGTTAATGTCTTTCTCTTAAATGCACCAGCTATTTAATTATCCATGACAATTAAGATCTGTTAATACATTTATAGAACAATGGCATCAGCAGAAGGTGACTAGCAAGGACCATATAAACTTTCACCAAAAGTCTGAAATTAATTTCTACCACCTCCTAGCCATCCATTCATTTCAATCCATTGTTTCTGATGCAAGGATTGAAATAAAATTTTCCAAAACAGATTGGAAATTACAATACTTATACTAATAAACAAACCAAGGGGAAATAAATTCTGTCCCTAAAGATTTCCAAAATTTGGAGTGAATAAATACTAGAAAACACACTAGTAGCAATTTTACACACAAGAAGAGAGGTTATGCTACTAATGTGTAGTTTATTAATCTTTGATTTCCTCAGGATCAGCAATCAAATATGTATTTGGCATAAAACATGGAGGAAAAAAGCCCCATTGTATTACATTGATATAAAAATGTGAGGTAAATCTGGTTCTTTGAGAATATGACCTCTTAATAGAACAATTAATTTTCTGGTATCACTGCAAATTTTTCAATTCCAGCTAGCAGAGCTGATATGACATAACCCAAATGCTAAATGTAACATGGTGAGAATGACTCACCCAGGCAGCCCCAAGGAGAGAGGAGCTTCCCCCGGGCAGGAGCTCATGGCATGAACAAGTCCATACTGACCATGAAGATTCTAATCAGTGCAAAGAACAACAGTCCTCTCTTCAAAGATCATCTAAAGAAGCTGACAAACACTGAATACAGCCTGGTACTCCCAATTTATAAATATATTCCAAATACCAGAAAGAATACTGTTAAAAGTCCTGTCATTTGGTTGCAGCACTCCTAAGCAGCAGTAGGGTCCCCCACAGCTGGGATGGTGACTCATGGTGCAGCCCAATAGTTTGTTACATCCACAAATTTGTCTCAACACACTCTCCACAAATTGTCTGAAAACCGCAGTGTTCGGAGGTGAACACATTTAACCCAGTCAAAATTTTCTTACACCACTAAATTACATTTTCCCCTTCTGACCACAGAAGAATAAATTGTGGTAAAAGTAGTCAGGTACACCTTGAAGGATTGTCCTTGCCCAGGCTTTTCCTTAACTTTCACAGAACATCACAGCTGCCATCTGAAGTGTGTGACACTTTGGAAGACCATGACAGAAAGAGGGTGAATCTACAAAGTATTACTTTGGCAGAGCACTTTCCAGCAGCCTGGGTTAGGTCCCTCCCTCAATCTCCAAGGGGTGTTAGGCACAGCCAACCTCAGTTCCTTTCCAAATGCTCTCTAGCCAGTGCCCTTTTTCTCCGGCTTTTCTAAAGAGTTAACTGCTCAGGACAAAGTTATTTAATCAGGCTCTGGATGAGTCCAGAGGAAAATGCAAAGCAAACACAGAAGAAGGCTGGAGCTGATGTAACCTGAGACAGTGCACACCCTGTAGTTCAAAGGTGGAAAGCTCAAACTGTACTGTAGGAGAATAACTCAATCAAGGAGTGACGCAAGCAGAACCACGAGAAAGTCCACAACAAACAGACCCAGCGGTTCAGAAGACCACAGTGAGCCCCGGGCCTTGCATGGTTACAGTCCCCGAGGAAATGGGCCAACCTGGATTCAACACTTTACTGGGAGCAAAGAGCTCCAGCCACAAGTGTGGTTCAGGGATTGCACAATTTGCAACTGAGCCACTGAGCTGTGGCCTCCTTCCCATCAGCACCTTGGAAACGAGCTCCTGTGTGCTGTGAAACATTCAGCTTCCACACAGCAGCTGGGCACAGCGAGCAGAAGGTATAGCAGAGACTCTGAGCATTGATGTTTCATTTTCTCAACGATCATCACTGAATCACTGAATAGCAGGAGAGGGGCTCACACGCTTCTAGTGCAGTGCCAACAACACAGTCACAGAAACTGAAGTCAAAGAGCAGCTTTAAACAACTCCAGTCAGCACTGGTAACAGCTCAGCAAGGGGAGCTCAGCCTCATGAAGTGCTGCCAGCAAAGGGGAAAGGTTTAGTGACATTCAGGAGGTGTGCCTGGGGGACTTTTACTGTAGAACATCTGGAAAAAGGGCTGGAAATGAGTTGCATACCTTTTTTTAAAATCCATTTTCCTAGACTGGAATTAGCTATCGCATTTCTTTGACTACTTCAGTCTCCTGAAAGGATAGGCCAACTTTTGTTCCTTCAAAACAGTTTGTAAGATTTTTTTGGAACAAGTGGTCAGAGATCCCACATGGCACTTTATCTGAAGGATGTCCAAGCAAGCACTGCCTTCTCACGTCATGCTGGGCACCGTCTCAATGCTGACCCAGCAAGAGGATTGCCATCAGCTGAGTCACCTAGACCGCTTCCTGCAGCTCCTCCATGGTCCTTGAGATATCCAGCTTCAGAGCAGCACTGACCTTGTCTGACCTCAGAGGGGTTTGGGAACCCAGCACAAAGAAATTTCCATGTGAACTGCTCTCTGTGGGGCTCCTTCATTCATGATAGGCTACATGGCTCCACTGCAATGGGTACAAGGTTTTGAAAAGAAGGAAGCACTGTAGGTATCTCCGTGTATGGAAATCACATTTGTGAAGATGATTTTACAGCACCCAGTGCAGACATGCTTAAGCAGCAGCTCACTTGTGGTACAGTGCATGGGAAGAGTACAAAACCCTTGACAGGCAGATCTGATGGAGTGAGCTATGGGATGCACTCACACAAATAGCAAGAAAATCCTCTGAAGCTTTCCATCCTGCGTTCTCTGTATATACCACATCTGCTCCAGAACGATGGAAGACTATTTTAGGCACAGTTTATGGAGTTTTTAAAAATGTTATTGGGACTATATTTTGTATCCTTTTGCCAGTAAAGCCAGATGACTGCACCATGAGCTACATCTCCAGATGGTTTAAATCATGGGTCTTGCTCTAATTTGCTCCAGCAAAGGATCTGGCCCCATGAGTCTAACTACACGAAGTAGATGAAGCTATAAAGAATGTGCCAAATGAGCTAAAATAGCTTTTCTAAAAATAAATACCATAACAGGACTTCCAGTGCTACACATAGGCATTAGGTCTGTCAAAATAGAAATGCCAATCCCAGGCATTCAAAAATCATGACTTGGACATAAGGCTGGCTTTAAAAAAACCTACAAGATTCAAAAGAAATAAGCAAACAGTAATATCTATGTACCTCTTTTGGCTTTCATTCTTGGTGGTTTTGAATCTTCAGGACAAACCTTGGTCATTTTTTAAAGCTTTCTCTGTTATGGTGGGTTTTGTTTTTTTTTTTTTTCTTTCCTCTTTTTTTCTTCCCCTTTGGAAGCATCAGGGCTAGCAACTTGCCGCTAAGAAAAGAATGTTAAAAACAGAGAGAGAGAGAAAGATTCTCATGTAATTGCCTGACTTCAGAAACTAAGCTTTTAAGAAGAATATCATGAGACTCATGATAAAATCATGAGAGTTGGAAACAGTATTAGTGAGCTGGAAATGATATAAAGCTCCCACTTCTGCAGTCTGTGAAGTATTGGACTTTTAGTCACAAGCTTTTTATGCACAGAAAACCTGTCACTGCCATATAACTGGGCTTTTCATTGCCACAGTCTTCAGATTTCCATTAGATCAATTCAGATAGTTTCTAGGGACCTTCTGTTTGTATGCAGTCAAAAAATACTTGGCAACAAAAGACTTGCAGCAAATTGCAGATGGACACAAATGGGAATGGGCTCAAAGCAGGCTGGGAGCCTGAAGGAAGGGCTACATCTGGGGGAAATGAAGTATTTCCAAGCGGCTGTATTTGCTGGATTTGTACAGCTCTCTGAGGAGCCAAACTGTCCCCCAGAGATGGATCTGCAAATCCACCTTTTACACTGAAAAACTAGTAGGATACAGGGGTTGGGAAAGAACAAACAAACCCAGGGAATTGTTTTGGCAACTTGACATATGCAAAATGCATGGAAAATATTACCATGTAACAACAGCAAGGAAGCTCGCAACAGCATGGGGCACCAGAAGTGCCCGGTTATTGTGTCCAGTCAGTGCTAATCCACCACAACAGGAGTAATTCAAATTAGATGTGTGAAGAAGTGAGATCACAACCTTCCAGAACATAGCCAGTTTGGGGCATCATTTCCCCTCTCAAAAAGAGATTGTGTGACCTTTATGTGTCTGATGCAACCACAGTACAATAGGTCAGTCCAGCTGAAACAGGCTCCAGCCAACTCAGTGAGATGCCAAGGGCCTTACCTAGGTCACAGGAAACTGGGAGTTTGCTCCATGCCCTTGAAAACGTGTTAAGAAGCATTGATCTTCTCAAATGAAAGTTTGAAAGACTTGCACTAGAGTTAGGAAACCAGATACAGATGGGTGTGAGTACATCACACCTCTCTTGGACTGTTAAAAGGCCCCTGCTGCTGAAGCAACAGCACATGACAAAGTTAACACATTCAGAAGTATAATCTGTTATTTGCCTTTGTATGCAAAGCTCACATGTGTTCCTTCAGAAGTGATATTTCAGGTGCCAGTGCCTGCTTTGTGGCTAATGGACCTTAAATCCCCAACACTTTTGAGGAAATCTGTGCTACAGTTTTAGCTGGAGAGACCTTAATCCTTAAACAGCTCATCTTCCTCAGCACAGACTGCAGAGCCAAGAGAGCACTACAGCAAACCGAGTCATGGGTAAGGGAGAAGTCACTAGGACCAACTATCATTGATGCTGCACCAAAGTAAAGCAGGAAAAATTCCATTAAATTCAGTGAATGACACCAGTACAAGCTCCAGCAGAATTTCTTAAGGTTATGAATAAAAAGTTCCAGGAGAGAAAATCTGTACCTAGATGAAGTGTCCTGCGAGTCAAGGTTATCTTTCCAGGGGTCTGTAAGAATTTATGGGTTTGACTGAAACAAGAAAAATCTGATAGTTATAGAAGAGTTTTATTTGCATTTTGAAGCCAGAACTGGGACCTGGAGAACCTCATGCAAGCACAAGAGCACCAGGACTGCAGATTTTATTGCAGGGACTTTGTGAAGTCCTGGAGCTGCCCAAATGAAAGGAGCGCATCACTTGGAAGAGAAAAGGACATTGAAAAACTCTGGAATATAGAACCAGGCGAGCTACCAGCTCTTTGAAAGTATGTTCAATTTCTTTAGCATTCAGAGAGGAAAAAAATAGTTTTGTGTCATGGTGCTGGGCTTTTTGAGATGCCCTGCATATGGGAATCCCAAAGAGCCACAACACAGGTCTTAGGTCTGTAGAAGAGTGGTTTGGCCAACACCCTCCTACAACTTTTTGGCTCCTGCAGAGCTCCAGAGGAGCTGTGTAGGTTCTGTGGAGATGCAAAGTGCAGCTGATGTGTGCCCATCATTTCTCAGGAACCATGTGTCCTGCTGTGTAGGTACTGCAATGTCACACTGAGCTCATCAATGAGTAAACGAACTTGCTGAATTCTAAACAAATTAGTGAAGAGCACATCACCATATCTATTCCGGTTCCAATGTATTTGTACATGGTATAGTTCAACTACAAAGCTGGCAAGTAGACGATGCTCAATTAATGGACCAGAAGGAGGATTTCAATTATGACAATCTGCCACCTAGTGGGAAAGTGAAAGTTACACCTTTACCAGGCACTGAGATCGCAAAAAAAACAAAAAACAAAAAACAAAACAAAACAAAACAAAACAAAACAAAACAAAACAAAAAAAAAAAAAAAAAAAAAAAAAAAAAAAAAAAAAAAAAAAAAAAAAAAAAAAAAAAAAAAAAAAAAAAAAAAAAAAAAAAACCTAAAAAAAACCCAAAAAACCAAAAAACACCAAAAAAAACCCACAAAAAACCCCAGAAACCACCAAAACCCCCCCAAAAAAACACCCAAAAAAACCAACCCAAAATAAACCAAAAAAACCCCAAAAACCCCCAACTTTGTAAAGCCTGGCAAGAGTGGAACAACCTATCCTGTCTTAGAAAAGTGGGAGTTGCACAGACAAGGCTCTCCATGGATAAGCAACCCTCCGTTGGCATTTTAACCTGCCAAGGACAATGAATCTGGCCATAAATGTATAACATGAATATAGAACATGTTCATTCCATATATGATGCTCATAACATTACTTGTGTGTGTGTGTGTGTACTCTTGTGTATTTTCATCAGAACCAAACAGACCTTGGTTAAAAGTCACCATGTAGCATCCCATTGATGTGATACCTGAGCAGAGCCCAAGTCACCCTCTAGCTACCCAGCAACGAAATTTCACACAGCTAAGGGAAACTGCACATGGATTCAGAGCAGTCCTAAGATGTGTTTACAGAGCCAAATTTCCCCTTAGGATCCTGTATATTTCTGTTGGTGATTAGCATCCTGGGGATCATACCACCAATTTGAATCACAGGAAATCTGATTCTCAGGATACCCCTGAAGACGGCGACTTTTTTTTTGTATGGGAGACACTACAGGAGCTGTAGGATAACAGTATTTTTGGAGGGAGATGCTTAGGAGAGACAATCTGTAAGGGTCAGCACTTCTCAAAAGTGAGCAACTTTTTGTTTATGGTAAATGCATATGTTGAAGTTTAATGGTAACACTGGCTGTTTGCGCCATATGCATTTCTGGCATCTTTGGAATTAACTTTTAGTTGCTGCTGGCTGGCTTTTGCTTGACCCTGGAAAACAAAGAGGTACCACCAAATCACTCCTCAGTTCTCTTACATGTCACCATCCAGGTAATTCCCTCCACTGTAGCCAGGGTATTCAGGAGGGAGCCCACATTTCATTGTCTGACTTCAGGTCTAGTCAGATATGATCAGTTTGTTTGCTATTATTGGTTTTATACAGATGTGCAATTTCATGCCATAGGAAGATGTTTCTTTAATAACTGGCTCTGCTTGTTTGTTTTTCTACCGGACACAAAGACTTTTTTTGCCGGTAAACTCTGAAGTTTCAGAGTTATTTACACAAAAATGTAATTGTTCTAAGTCCAACTCTGCCATCTTGTGGTAGATATCAAAAGGTACTGTTTAACCTTTCATAATTCCCGGCGATAACTCTGTATACAGAATATAAAATATGTTTGCTGAAGACCCATTATACCAGCTGTCCAGTGACTGAAGGAGGCCTACAAGAAAGCTGGAGAGAGGCTTTTTACAAGGTCATGGAGTGATAGGACAAGGGGCAATGGCATTAAACTGAAACAAGGCAGGCTTAAATTAAATACAAGGAAGAAATTTCACTCTGAGTGTTTTGAGACACTGGCACGAGTTGCCCAGAGAAGCTGTGGATGCCCCATCCGTGGAAGTGTTCAAGGCCAGACTGGATGGGGCACTAAGAAAACTGGTCTAGTGGAAGGTGTCCCTGTCCAAGGCATGGGGCTTGGAACTAGATGATCTTTGGTGTCCTTTCCATCCCAAACAATTCTATGATTTCACCATCATAAATTATTTATAGTAAATATTCTCCTCTGCATTGCAAGGAATAACTCTATCCTTCGATGAGATAGGTTAAAAAGTGAATTACTTCAGAAGCTGTTTGCTTTACATTTTGTCTTGGATAATGAAAGGCTGACATTTGTTTCACATTTGTGAGGAGCTGGCTTGTAGTCAGGTTTACTTCCCAGTTCTCATGCAACGGTTCCATGCTGTAGTGTTTGGATTATAAACAAGGGACTATTTAAACTCAAGCAATTACTTTTCCTCCTCACTGAGGTCTAGGTAGGAGCCAAGTTTTGAACAAAGCAGTTCAGTCAATTATATGCAAAACTGTTATAAAGCAAAGAACCATTTAAACCTTTTTGGAAAACTGATATTTGCACAGTGCCAAGACTCAACTCAGAATAGTTTCCTCTCTGAAACCAATGACCTAGCCTGTCTCCCACACTGGGAACAGACACTTCAGAGGAAGGAGTAAGAAATCCTTCTTTCAAAGAGTGACTTATCTTGGTCTTTTCCTCCTTCCCTGTACAGCTAGGAGTTGGCATGCCAAGAAAAACAAACACCTTGTTCTCACTGTGACGTTGCAGTCACACCTAGTGCAACACCATGAACTTCCCTTCGCCCTGCCTCACCATTCAGGTCTCAAGTGATCCTCTCTCAAAATGAAATCTTGGCTTCCTCAGTATCTGAAAAAGCCTCAGCTTGGTCTCACCCACACCTTATAAAGGATTGAGCCATGTTGAGCTCAGGGGAGTCTCCAGTCACCATGTCCACAGTATTCAGGGTGGTTCAAGAGATCACCACCTTGTCAGCCTTCACCACTAATGCATTTGTCCCATCTAATTTTGTTCTGCTGCCACCTTTAATGTTGGTGTGTACATCAATGTAGCAAGGCACTGGATTTGGAGCTCTGATTTGAAGACGCATCAATTTATATCAATCTTTTGAATATATGACCATAGATTGAAAGTTCTGGTGACACTTGCCATTCCTTTCTTACCCTAAAGAAGAAAATAATTAATTTTCTTCTTCTACTAAAATAATTTCTGCATATAGAACTGCAAGCTTATGAACAAACCTCTAGAAAATAAAAGGTGTCACAAAGGCCATGCTAATTAGTGCCTTACATCCAGCCAAGCTCATCTCCTATTTCCCAGTCATGTCAAATTGTGATCTTTGTCCTCCCAGTTTCCTACCTGCTGCAGCGACGTGTCTCCTGCGGCACCTTGGAGGAGGCCAAGCTTGGCAGCTAAGGAAGCCAGATGTCAGGGTCTACGAAGAAAGTTTTCAGCAGTGGCAGCTGCTTGTCAGATCACATTCTCCCAAAGGCTTATGTTTGGCTCTGACAATGTATCTGTTGGTGGCCATGGCTGGTCTTCCTAAAAGTCATAAGTGGGATCAGCTCCCAGTGGGAAACTCAAGTTCCTTCTCCTGAAAGGCAGTCTCCACTGATTTGCAGCTCTGAGAAAATGTTTGTTCTTTTTTCTCACGTTCTCAGAAAGAGTTTATGTTCAGTTTGTATAAAACGGAATTATTAAGACAGGTTATTTTCCGTAAATTCTAAAGAAGAGAATGAAACCTTTTATTTGTGTGGTTTTAAATTATAATTTCCATAGTAACAAATATATACATTTTTACCTACAGAAGTTTTTTATCCTTGGATAGAAGCTGGCTTTGGGATGTTTATGATGGGTATTGATTTTCATTTGAAGCACAGGAAACTAAGATCCTTCTGAACTTGGGTACTCCGTAAGCACTTAAAAGAGTCTTTGGTTATGAGATTACCTTGTAAACATAATGATCAAATGAGGCTTCAGAATGACATGTTAGAAAAGTCAGCATTTACCCATAGATTGAAAATATTTGAGACAATCTTCGTCACCAAGTAAATAGACACCTGTAGCATTAAATGAGACTTCACCTTGAACTGTGAGTCAGGCAAACACCATGTCTGTCTTCAAGTACTCTTCCCCTTTTTCTCTGGGCAGGTCTATTGGAAGATGGCATTTCTCTGCTGCTGCTGATTGTGCTCTTGCTGCCTGGACACTGGCTTGGTGGCTGGTCACAAACCTGGGATTCAGGATTTTGGCAGCTGTTGCCTGTGAAGGGAGGAGAGCACACTGACAAAGAGGGCACAGTGTATTGATGAAACCCTTAAGCGCAGTGGTGCAAAGGGCCCTGTAAATGTTCAGTCAAAGTAATTTGACTGTCAGTCATACCCTCTCATCCTCCCGGACACTTCTTTGGACAGTGAATGACCAATATATGATATAATGATATCACCAATATCTGATATAAAGGTATTTAATTTCAGATTTTAAATTTACAATCCTTGAAGTTTATGAAGCATTACTCTTTAAGGTTTTCTGAGGATACAAGGCTCAAAGCACACCCCTGTTGAATTTCCATTCTCTTAGGTCAGACCCTTTTTGTCCTGGAAACTTAACTTCTCTTTTTGCTTTTCTTTGCCCTTGCCAGAATTTTTGGATTTTTTGTCAGATGCCACTGCTCACTGAAAACACCACTGCTGCTGAATGTGAGGCAGCAAACAGGCTCTTAATAAGGATTCTATAGGTCAGCTCAAGATACATGCAGATTATTGAAGTTCAATCTGAATAATTTTACTAGATTAAGAAAGGTTTCACAATTTCTATGGTTACTTAAGGACCCAATCTGTGCCATTTGTGAGAAGCTGCTTCATTATTCAGTCCCCTGATAGCACAACCCTATATACAGCCAAAATGTCTCTCACATTTGATCATTCTCCCACCTTCCTTACAGACAAAAGTTTTCTGGAGCAGCCTCAGTTGAGTTAGCTGTGATGATGTGAACTGTGCTGTACAGTTCAGACCAGCTGATGGAAACACCCCTTAAATGCATTATTTTTACAGCAACCGGGAACTGCTGCTTAATTGATCACCATGAAAGCTTTATGGGTAGGTTATGGTAACAACATTAAAAGAGAGACATGGACTACAGAGAAGCCCTGGGATGCAAAGAGGAGTTTCAGAGGTGCACAGCCTGCTTATGGTGACAATCACAGGCTGCAGGGTGTGAGCTGGGGGCTATGCTCTAGTGCCGATCTCCTGGTATGGATGTTTTGACCCCAGGGAAGCAGCCATGTGAAAGCTGCAGGATCTCCTCCCTTTTCTCTCAGAGTGTCTCTCTGCTGGTGGCATCTGTATGGGATCAGATGAAACTTATTGCACCACAGTACATGGACATAAGGAATCCAGATGATTCCTTTATGTTTCCTTCAGGCCAAAGGGATGCTCACCCATGGTTTCTGTCCTACCTCCAAGGCAAGTGAGCTCTATCACTGTTCTCTTTGAGAACAGAGAGCTCTGCTCTCTTTAAATCAGTGCAGCTTTCATCAGGACAGGTAGTTAGGATTTTTCTTGTTATGGCACGGCATCAACAGAGTAAAGCTCTCCCTACCTTCGTTGCACTTTTGCTACACCTATCTGCAGTGATGCCCTCAGAGATCCAGGCAGGGACAGCCCCAGGCAGTAGATGGCACCAATGTACAGCAGTTACAGCATGCACAAAAACAGCTATAAGGAAAAAAAAAAAAAAATTACACTGCTCTTGCTGCTTACAGCCCTTCTGTTTCTGTTTGATCTTGGCTCAAAAACATCTTTTCTAATGATCGTTTTTCCATAGAAAACCCAGATCCCTGCACCTTCAGATGTAAGCACAATTCAAGGCTCTCTGTGATCAGTTTTTCTCTTTTCTTCTTCAATTCACCATTCTATAAAATCAGCACAAGAATTAGGAAGTAGGATCTCTTAATCTCTGCTTCGTGCCTGTAGCAGATCATTAACATCCTGTACTGGTCTCTTCCCAACTGCTAAATCTGGTTCATAGTCAGAGTATCCATGCACAGGCTCAAATTTCAAACTGACAACCATATCTGAATGTGGAGGGAACTTCTTTGGGAGGATTGCTGCTGGTTCCCCTCTCTCTCTGTATTCTGGACCATAATCTGCTTCCCAGAAGCCATTAGTCATTTTTTTCCAGTGGAGATTTCTGGCTATCACAGGGTCCTTGGACATCAGCAGAATTGTCTCTTTCTCGCTCTTATAAAGAAAAATGTTATAGTTTGTTTCACACTCTTTGCTATTACTCTTAAGTTTCTGACAGTATTTTATGGCCTGTGATGTGGATTTTGATACAGGACGAAGAGCCACATAAAGACCTTTAAAACCTTCATGTACGTTAACATGGTTGCCTGCAATTTTTGACATCTGTCATGATTCAGTTGTGTCTTTAGTCCTGATATCTTGGTGCACTGAGGATTGTCTCACACTTTGCTTACCTGTACTCACAAGTCCAGTTTAGATCTGCAGCAGGATTAGGAACTCTTGTCTTCCATGGCTTTGCTTACAAACGTGGAACACAAAACAAAGGAGTCCATGGCACCACCTTAAATACCTCCTGAATAAGTATGACAGAGCCATTTGGTGTCTCTGCTCCCCTCCTCCCCTCCTGTAGTCACTGAAGGTTCAGATCTAGGCTGCCAAAACTAGCTAAGCATCTCCCAGCCCTGTAAAGCCCACATGGGGCAAACTGTTTGTACTTACAGAGGGGTTTCACCTGAGACCTGCAGGGTCACAGTTTCTCCAGAGACAGAAAGAACAACACCTCCAGAAAGAGCAACACCTCCAGAGTTGCAAGAGACTATGCTGCCTACCATATATTTTAAAGTATATCAAAGCATTATTTCTGTAGAACAGATAATTTTTCTGAAACTTTAAAATAGTGATAGAAAAAAACACAAGAAAGCCTGGCAAGCTGTCACTGTCCTCCTACAGCTTTTAGCCAGCTCTTCTTTATGATAAACACATTATTGGCCCTATATAATTTTCATATTCGCAGCAATTGTTCAGTTTGGTCTGCCCCCTTCTCTCCTACTCTGATTCCACTCACAAAGGAGTTTGTTTCAAGAACTTGAAGTTTTAAGATAAGTTTTAGCTATAGTGTTGTGTCCACCTGAGTTCATTAGAAGGTGAGTTCCCTTTGCTTAACTGAATCAGAATAATCTTATTCTGAACAACATGTAGGTCCTTGAGGGGAATCTCTTTGGCTCAGGAAGACAAATTACAAAAGACTTCAAGCCTCAGTGGCCTCTCCAATAGTTCTGAAGATCCTGCTCTGTGGGGATTATAGATGGTCCAGTAGGCACTACAGAGAAATTTAGGAGACAGAGATTCTCTAAAAGCACTGATTTCTTTCCTGTCCTTGTCAGAATTGCTTAAATCTCTGCAGTCTCCTTTTCTCATCTCCCCTTCCTTTCCTCATCAGGGTGCAGTTATGAGACTGGAAGTAAACAGTCAGATATTTGTTCTGTGTTAATAAAATCACATACAGGTCCCTTCATCCCCAGTTCTAAAGACAATAAAGTAAAACATTCGTGAAGAATTACAGTCCACTTTGTTCTGAAACAACCTTGAAAGCCAAAGAAGGATTTCACATCGGCATGTAGTTTTACACCAACAGGCACATTTAGAACATTATGACTCATATAAGTATTTCTGGGTCAGAGGAAAAAGGGTTATTTACCTTTTGCTGAAGAGCTACAGTCCTTCAAGGGAGAGGAAAAAGTGAATTGGAACATTGTAGCTGGGTCATCAGGACCAGGTTTCTGCAGTCCCTGCCTCAGTATAAGAAAAGTGAGTAAGGAAAGAAATATTTTTCTCCTTTACCTTCTCCCCAGCCCTAGACATCTCTAGTCACAAACCAGCTCTCAAAACTCAATTTAAACTTTCTCGCTGAAGATCTAAAACTTCAAGACTGGACCATGCAAAATGACAAATACAGGATAAATTAATGACACAGCCTGCTGGGGGTGGGGGGTGGTTCACTGTGATTCATGGGCATTTGTTGGTGAAACTGCGTGGGTGATCTCAGATTAGTAATGCTGATAACGGTTATTTGGCCACTTAATATATGCGAATACAGTGGACAAGATTTGGAACATACAGTCCTTGGGAAATGGACCGTGCACCATGCTGCAAAAAAGGACATAACTATAGGAACCAGAAACAGATGTTGGTACCTGCTGTAGAAATGCTCTTTACTCAGCCCAAATCTGGCAACTGATTTAAACCTGGCCATGTGAAGAAAACACACCAAATGGATGCATTACTCACAGCACTATGGTGCTCTCATGTCCCTCAGCACTGTGTATCCCTGGGAACTGTCCCCCTCTCTGAAACACTCAGGTCCCAAAACAAAACTCTGCCTTGCTGAGCTAGATCTGCCACTGCCTGGGTGTAGGAGTGATGGTCATCAGGGCTCTGTGTCATTGGGACTTTCAGTACACCAAGGAGCTCTGCTGCAGATCAGCAGGGAGCCAGCAATGCTAGCATTTCAAAGCAACAGTTCAAAAGAGTCTGCTTTAGTGGACACCGAGGAAGTTATACTCCTTTCTAGATGTACAGCCTAGATGTTATTAGAATGCTGTTCTGTGGTTGTTCAAGGTCAGAAAGGTACACATTTGAAGTTATCTAGAGGTTATATTTATTGGTAATGCATGACATCTATTGAGTCACATATGTGCAAGGGTCTTCCCACCCCAGGTAATTCCTCTCCACCATCCTTTCCCAGCAGGCTTGAAGAAGCTACAATTTCTCTTTATGAGAGTTAGAATTGTTTGAATAGAGGATGCTAAAAGGCCTGAAAGATCATGTTGGGTAGGGAGCATCAGCTAGTTTAGCTTTGTCAGAGGAGGAGGATGAAATAAAGGCAGGCAACTGCTATTCTGGCTCCTGCATATGCTCAGTAGCTAGACCTAGTTAGAAAAATCTACTCTGACGTTCAAGGCAATACATTCTATTTGTCAGCTGATTGGTTTGATGAGGACAGTCAAATCTGCCAGCAATAGATACAGTGCAGTGAGTAACATCCTCCAAGGCACAGCAGTGCCATGGCACTTCATAGCGAACATGGGACTCGCAGTGTTCTACCAACATGGAAAGAATTCCTAAATCGAGGTCTATGATTGTGATAATTCTGTCACTAAGGTATTCTGAGGGATGGTGAGAGATAGATTAATATCTAGAGATGCTTTCCATAAGATTAAAAGAATAAAGCAGAGCACTTCAGATCATCCCAGCATTACTGGGAAACCTCGTGTGCTTGCTCTGTACCTCCACAGTAAGATCTCCTAAGGATAATACAAGGTCCATCTCTGAAAGATGACACAACATCAACATCCAGATTTGCAGGAAGGCAGCCAGGGAATATTGGATCAAATTTGTCTGTGTACCCAGCACTAAATTGTCTGCTGTAATTGATACTGAAGTTAGAACTTCAGCTTCCTAATGAAGCCGTACAGCAGTGGTTTTGGCTCCTGAACAAACACCATCTCTATGAAGTGATGTTAAAGAAGGAGTTCTTGTGGAAGCAACATATTTAGGACTTATGAGGTAAAACTTACCATCCATTCAAGAGTCCTGGATCAAGCATGTGGTGCACTGACTAAATTAGAAAACAGGGATGATTATAAGATCAGAGGTTAAAACAGATCTGTGTAGTATTCAACCATGAGACTTGCCATTCACATTTCTACATATCCCTGTAGCAATTCACTTTGAGAGTTGCCATTTACTCTGCTATTTTACACATTTTAAGCTATTTTAATTCATGCATCAGTCCTTCCTCTTTGCCAACCATTATTCAGTTCCCACAAAAGCATTATAAATAGTTTTTAGACATTCAGATAGCCTGTATTTATTGGCTTTCCCTTATCCACATGCTTACTGACCTCTTCAAAGAAACCCAGTAAATTGTGAAGCCTGAGCAAAAAAGGTTCATTTAGGTTCCTTCTCATGCATCAGACACTGGCCAGTTGCCTTGACCTCATATGACTGAAGCAATATCTACATTTATTCTTGATGCCCTTTGATAATGGTTCATAGGATGCTGAATTAAAAGCACACTGTGGTCACTATTACAGAATAATTCTTTGAGCACTCCATGATCCATTTCTTCAGCCATACCTCCAGGATATTTAAATTGCCAATAAATTTGCAGATGGTACTTTTTTCACTTCCTTTTCTGAAGCAAATAAGATACTTATACTCATCAGTTGTGGGCAGACAACTTGACATAAAAGGCAGGGTTCAAAGCCTGAAATTTTCTGCATTCTAATTGCCAAATTGAAACAAAAATAAAAGATCTTATCTGAGATAAATTACTGTTACATAATTAACACTACTTACATGAAAATATGTTCTAAAAATGCTAGAGGGTAAAAAAATACAACAACAATGATGAGATGAAGGAAAAAAACCAGTGTACTCCAATTTTCAGGCACGAGTGGGAAGGAACTGCAGAATGCTGGGACAAAGATGTGTAGGACAAATATATCGCCTGCTTGTGTACTGTTACCAAAATACTCACTGAAACACATGGGGCATAAACAACCTTATTTAGAATACAAGATTGCACACATAGTTAAAAAGCTGGGAAAATAACTTGAAAACCTAATGAGCATCAAATGGATACTGTGGAGGAAAATGCCAGAGAAATGGCAGGTGTGAAGGCTACGTAAGATCATCTTCGATGAACAAGTCAAGAGGGTTATGAGTACTTAAGATTTGTATCACTTCTTCAGATTATAGATGATAGCTCCTAACAGGAGGATGCTACTGACGAATTACATTGTCAAAATATTGTTGTTATATAGGCATGAAGGGTAAAATATGTTTAAACACACAGTTTTGGATATAGTGAGATATCTGTTCAGCTCAAAGGAAAAGATGCAGATATTGCTTAAAAAGTAGGATCCTTTCTGCAATCAGAAATGGGCATGCTGGGATAAAACCATTGGTGTGAGCTGTGGGCATGACACTTGCAGAAAGTTACAGAGCATGAAGAGAACAAGCATGAGAGGTCATGGATTTATAGACCTCTGACCAAGAAAGTAATGTTGACATTACTGTATTTGGAAGAGGCAGAGGATACATAATGGTCTGCAAACATGCAAAAGATTGCTTTGCAGAGTGAAGTCGACATTTGTGTTTAACAGTTTTAAAATTGTGACAAAGATTAGATTGATATTAGAAAAAAACTTGCCAACTGTGGGGGTAGGGAAGCCTAAGACGACTGAGGAATCTCCACAATGGGAGCTTCCCTGCAAGCATGTTAAATAAATACCTGGTGGGGGAAATTCAGGTGTGGTTGATCCTGTTCTGTACCAGTGGACACTTCTAAGTCACTCCAGCTGCACCAATGATCTCTGTATTTCTATGAATTTGTGTAGAAGGTTAGGTGTTTATGAAAAGATGATGACTAAACTCACCATATTTTCTTTTTTAATTAAATCTGTATGTTATAAATACTGATTTTTAAAAAGGTAAGAATTTAAAAACAGACATTCGCATGAAAATTACTAGTTTTAAATAAAAAAACCCTTATTAAAATATTTCAAATGAAAACAAATACTCTGATTGCAAAAAAAAAAAACAACCAAAAAAAAGCTCCAATTTAGGATTGTTTCCCTGGTAACCAGGAGCACTGCCATTCTGTGGACTTGTTCTTCCCATTCTCTCCCGTGTGCCGGGCTTCCAGCTTGCCCAGCACTCCTGCAGCTGGGACTCCTGTTAGGTTTGCTCCCCCCTCTCCCCAAGGGTGGATCATGAAACATTATGGTATGTGCAGACCAAGGTGGATGCACAGCTGAAAGAGAACAGGATCAAGAGGAACAACAGAGTTTCACTGAAGTCACCTAGCAAAATATGTTAGGAGAAAGAGGTTTAGTATAACTTTTTATTAAATTAACCTTTTTTGGGTTTTAAGGGAACAAATATCTGTCTCTCCACAGACAGCTTGAGGACAAATAAACAATTTTTGAGAAGCTCCAGACAGCAGCTTTCGTATTTCTAATACATTACAAGAAATGATCTCATTCTGGTTTGTTTTTTTTTTTACTTCTTTGGTTTCCCTCAGACGAAGAGATTGCTTTCACTGCAACCATTGGAAGTGTCAACATAGTGTACTTCCCCTAAAGCAAGATTCAGTCTCTGCCAGGCTGTGCTCAGGGGCTCAGCACTGGGCTCAAAACATGAAAAAACAAACCACCCATAAAATGGACATCCCTTCATCCCAAATCAATGGGAGGTCTATCACCCTTTATTAATAATGTCTCTTCCAGATGAATGATCCAGTGGGACAACCATTTCCCTGTCCTGTGCTCACATTTCAGAGGGTACTCTAAAAGGAGCAGCTGGTTGACTTCATGGAATAGACCAGCAACTCCAGCGGAGTCCAAAGGGGTATTTTGGGTGATACCCTTCAATAACAACTTCACAGAGTGCTCAGGTGAGAGGCAGTGCCCCACCTAAATATTTGACCTGAAGTTGCTCGCTGAGCAGGCTGTCCAGGCTGATTTCTTTGATGGATCAATTTGGAATGTGTTAATGGCATTACTCAGCACAATAAACAAAATGCGACTCACCTTAACGTTTCTTGGAAGGAGTCATAGAGTTTATGACACCCAGTGGGAACAGCAAGAGAGGGTCATCTGGAAGGAACAGGGAAACATGCCGAGTGCTCACAAGGGAAATTTCGAGAAACAGATGGAGAAAATATCAGAATTCTCAGCAGCCCCCAAGGAACAGATGAAAAACTTTTGGGTCAATAAGCCAGAGAGTGAAAGGCTCAGAAACAAGGCTTTTGGTTGAATTATTTGGGCCACATAATGGGAAATGCTAATAATCCACTAGCTCCTCCAGTCTTCATGGGTGCAAAATGTTGAAAAACTTCTGAGGTGAAGCAGTAGGAAAGATATTTCCCATGTTATTTATGGGAAATAAATTTTTTTGTTAAGTGGAAAGGAAGGCTTTTTATTCTCTGAAGAACCTTATAAGGAATCTGAATTTTCCTTTTTTTTTGTTGACAAAATCAATGGGAGAGGGCATTTTCTAACCTGATCATCAGATCTGTTACTGAAGGCTCAATTGGTGCAGAAACACAACACAATAACAATTTTAGATGGAAGTACCATTTGTAGCTGTTAAATTACCCAAAGGATCTTTCACATGAATGCTCCGGACTGAATAGCATGTGCGTACACATTCCAGCCATGGATCCAAAACAAATTAGGAAGCTAATACACACCCTCCTCTGGGACTTAATTGACCATTAGATTCCTAGGTTCTGAAAAATCATGTCATTATATCTAACTTATTTCAACATTGCTTTTTACTCCCATAGGATTCTAGTGCTACATACATTTAAAAAAAAAATGCATCCTCCACCACAAAAATACTACTGCCTTTTGAGGGTGAAAGCTTCCACCCAGCAACGCTGTCACTGGTGCGGACATTTTTACTCAGGAATTGAAAGATACCATATCTCAGTACAATTACGCACCAGAATGTAGGTCAGACAAACATAATTACCAATTACAGAGTTTAGACGAAGATGTGTCAGTAACAAGCTCACTGCTGGGAAACAGCAGTTCTTAATAATAAATTTCCTTTAGACATCAGCCTCTCCCCAAAGATTCACACCAACAAAATGTAGCAGAAATATAACAAAATCCCTTCAAACGTCTGAAGGGAGTTTATCTTTTGGGAAGAAAACCAAAAACAAGCAGATAAAAACTGAAAGTAATTATAATTTCAGGGCTAACTGTAACCATTCCAAAACTAGACCTTTCATGAGCAAGTTCTTGGGATTTTAGCAGTGCAGACAGTTGCACAACAGGCAGCCCAGCTTTGTGTTTGAGATCAGCAACAACCCCCGAGGAGTTTGACACCTCTAATAACACTGAACTGGAGTCTCGGTTCAATATTGAGTTGGAAAGTGCCAGTCCCAGACTCCAGTGTAACTTCTGCAGAAACAACCTGAAATATTCTTGTCAGATCATCTTTACTTGGTCTTCTGAAGCTGGTCAGCTATGCTGTGGGGTAAGATTGAATTTGAATGTGATAAAACTAAAGCTTAGAGCTAAGCTTTGTGGTTTGTTTGTGAGCTCTTAACCTCCCTGTATGCAGGGCTCTGCTTGGAGCACAAGTCAGCAACATTTTCTTGGCTGGTTTCCTTTGAGCAGGCAATTCCTTCTGCATTCTGATCGGTGGTGAGCCAGCCCAAGCCACCCGTTAGCTGCAAAGCGCACCCCTGATTTTATGGTTCCCTCTGTTCCTCAAGAAATACTTAATCATGTGACTCTCTGAGCCTGAAGATTTTGCAACTGTCACAAGGCTGCACCAGACAGGTACCTCGGTCAGGTATTTGGACTTTCTTTAAACTCCATAAAAATAACAAACAAAAGGGTTGACCTTGTACTGTACGTGCATGAACGCAGGATTTAAACAGATGCAGAAAAGATCAAGAATTTCAAATAGGCCCAGGAGAATGCCATTCTGCAGGAGTATATTAGGGTTCAGTGTAAAATCTCACCACAGAAAAAGAAATTAAATGAAATAAAAAATAAGTGTAAACCCCAAGAGTACTAGCAAAGATGTTGAACACTCTACTCCAGTTCCTGTTTTCTGACGCTAATCATACATACAAAAACCTGTGTCCATTTCACAGAGCAAATGACAATGCCCACCTAATTCCAGCAGCTGTATCTCCATCCTCATTTAAAAAACATTACAGAAATATAAAATATAGCAGAGATACAGACAGTCAACCCCTGCACGTGTGTCTAAGAAGTTTGGCACCATAAATAATTGGATTATTTTGTTTTTTATCATGCATCTTTCATTAAGCATCTGTGGCTCTCAGTGACTTCCAGATCCCATCTTCATGGCTAGAACAATATCCACTTGGAAGAAACTAAGGGCAATATTTTAGGTAGTAGAAGGCAGATATTGAAACACAGTTAGAAGTATGACACCACTGCACACTTACAGCCATAGGTAGTGCAATGTTTATTCATCATCAAAAGACTGGATTTTATTCTAAATAAGAAAAAATATCCAAGTGACAGAGGCTTTACATGTCCACGAGATGCATTTCTAAAAAAGACATGCTGTGTTTCAAGTATGAGTTATAGGACCAGATGCTGGAATCCGGGTGAAGAATTATAGGCTGCCTTTATGGGAGGTCAGGTCGGGTAACCACAATGGCCTGAAAAATATATTAATCTCATTTGAAAGATGGAATGGAATGCAATCTTTAAGTTAATATAAATACACCATCTGCAGCAGTGAGCCCTGAGGAAGGCATCAAAATATGGAGCAATTTAGGCAGAGAGGAATGAACCAAATGTGAGATAAGGCCAAAACGAAAAGCAAAGCCTGATGTCTGTTATCCTCCGGAGAAGGTGAGGCTCAGGCCTGAATCCAGTGCATGATTCCCAGACCTGACCTGTGTTTCTGGAGAAATCTTAATGATCTCGTTAATCCTGGGTGCTGTGTGGTTCATCCAAATGAGAGTGAGGAAGTGATGGGATGACAACCTGCGCTTATGCATTTACATCAGGAAAAAATACTGCATCCAACATCAACTACTCATTTTGCAACTCATTCTGATTAACAGAGAATGTAGCAGTCATACAGCTGGCAAGTAACATTATCCTAAGAGCTGGTAATTAAAAGTGGACAAAATTAAGACAATTGTAGCTGGTACTTCCCAATGGCTAATATCCTCCAGCTGAGGAAAATTATGAGAAAACAGTGAGTGGGAGGAAGAAAGCAGAGAGGAAAACATGAATGGAAATCAGAAGTTCTTTCAGAATAGTCAGTCCATCAGCATCATCAAGGACAGACTGGCTAAGGCTCAACTACTCCAGTGGTAAACTAAAAGTGTTTTAACAAATAGGGAAAATAGAGCAACTGTCTGAAGCAAAGAGAAACTTATATTGGGAAATAAAGAGATTGTAAAAAACTGGCCTATGGCAATGCTGAGCAGTATTTTTTGAGGAGTGTTTGAATTGCATACAGTAGAATTGTGAACAACAATACAAAAAGCAGACTTGTTCAATAAATGTTTCCATTTGGTATTTTGAAAAGTAATATCTTGATGGTGTTTATATGAGACCAAGGTTGAATAAGTACTTTCCAGCCCATTAGGAAATAAGCAGGATGTTAAACATCATCCAGTAGAGATAAACATTTTTAAATCAGCAGGCCTGGATAAATAACACCCAGGGGTCCTAAAATATTTGACTGAGGAGAACTCTGGCTTGCTAATGTTAATTTTTAATAAATTTTAATATCAGAGGGATTCCAGGTGACTGAAAGCAGGGTAGTAACCTGGGGGGAAAAAAAAGAAAGTGAGAGATAGAGATAAAGAAAGAAAAGGGGAGAGAGGGAGAACAGGAAATCAAGTGCAATTACAGGGGAGTTATTGAGCAGCTAACCTCACATCAATCCCAGGCAAAAAAAGTGGAAAAACTGAGACAGGACTGAACTGCTAAAACATGAAAGAACAAGATTTTAATTACTGCCAGTCAATGTGGTTTTATGGAAAATAGCTCAAATAAAACTGGTTTCATGTTCTGCCTGCAAAAAAAACCCAACTGTACAGATGTAGCAGGCTTTCTCGAGGCTTTAGACTTAGTGCATGACATACTTACTAGATAAACACTATATAACATGAAGGAAACTTATGTTAAAACTTATGTTAAATGGCTAAGACATGGCTATTTAGCATAACTCCAAACCCAGCTGCGTCAATCAGATCATCATCAAATGAGGATTCTTTACTGGCTTTCCGCAGGGCTTTGAAGTATACTCGGTGCTATTCAGCGTTTTCACTGATGCTCTGCAAGGGAATATAAAGTCAGCACTGATAGACAGATGGCTGACACAAATATTAGCAGCCTGGTAAATAACGATGAGGAGAAAATACTAATGCTGAGAGTATTTTGGGTCACTTGTTAAAGGGAGCCCATTTGAACAAAATGCGGTCAAGTACAAAGGTGATCTATAAGGCAGAGAGCAAAATAAACCTGAGAGGACCCTGGATCCTGGAAAGCTGTGATTCTGGAGAATGGTTTGGGAATCACAGTGGGTAAGTAATGCCCCATGAAAATACTAATTCCAGAAAGACTGTAAAAAAGGACAAGTTATTCCCATGATCCATATAGCCACAAACAAGGGAGCAGCGAGCAGTAATGTGTTTTTATCTTCTCATAGTACAACATTTCACAGAAGTCTGGTCCAGCTTTTCCCAACCTCTATAAACAACTAAAATGGCAAGAAATAAAAAGTGTTAGACTGAACTGATGAATGAAGGAGACACCTGACTGTGAGAGATTTAAAGACCCATCTACTGAATTTATTGTGAAGAAAAAGATGAGTGATGTCTTGATTACACTGTGCAGTTACTTCCAGAAAAGAATGTACTGGATACTAAAGGGTTCTTACATCTGGCAGAGAAAAGCATAATGAGAACCGGTAACTGGAAGTTGAAATCAGAAATTCAAAACGGTCACAATTTTTCAAACAGTGACAGCGATTAACCACTGCAACAAACTTCTAAAGGAAATGATTGATTATCCATTTCCTGATGTATTCATATCAAAATTAGATGCTTTTCCAGAAAATATATTTTAGCCAAAATAAAAGCTATGTTTAATTCAAATGCAAAGTATTGGGTAACAGCACAAAACATAAAAGTCTATGACATGTGGGAGAGAAAATGTGATGACTACATGGTCTTCTCTGAGTGCAGAACTCTGGATGTCTGCAAGAGCAATGCAATCTAGTAGAAGAAAAGATTTTTAAATCAAACTTGAAAGTGAGCTAAAAATTAGTAATAAAGTGACTAATTGACCACTGGACATGCTGATGGTACTACAACTCCAACAACTGTACATCTAGGGTGGATTTTTAAAAATCAATTTTTTAAAACTGAAATAGAACCCCAAATATGAGAGAGAAATAATTGTTCCTAGTTTAAAGCATTGCAGACTAATTTTCTGGGGAAGTTGTAGAATCCTTGAAATTTATAAGACTTCTTTACACAAACACTTCCAGTTCCTTGGAAAAAAGGGGCTAAGGAGCAACCTCATAGCTCTGTACAGCTTCCTGAGGAAGGGAAGCAGAGAGAGAGATGCTGATCCCTTCTCCCTGAGTTCCAGTGATAGGATATATGAGAACGCTTCAAAACTATTCTAAGAGGAGGTTTAGACAGGACATAATGAAGCAATTCTTTACACCAAGGGGGAGGTCAAACACTGGAACAGGCTTCTTAGAGAGGTGGTTGATGCCCTGAGCTTGTCAGTGTTTAAGGGGTATCTGGACAATGTCTTTAACAGGCTTTAACTTTTGGTCACAGAATCACAGAGTATTCTGAGTTGGGAAGGACCCACAAGGATCAGCTCCAAACTGGTTGGCCAGCTGGACTAGGTGAACATTGTAGGTCCCTTTCAACTGGAATAGTCTATTCTATCCCATGACTCTGATTCTGCTTAGGGAATGACAGGACTAGATTATCTCCTGAGGTCCCAACTATTGCTATCATTTCTGTGCTATGGTTCAAGTAAAAGTCATGGTTGCGATGCTAAAAGTAGTGAAGATAGATAGGATCTCTGTTATGCAGAAGGTCTGATAGAATGAAAATTTGAACATTACATTATGGGATGTTACAAAACTTCTATAGCTCAGTTACTCTAGAAGGTACATCAGCCTGCTTTTCGTTATCCCAGCGTCTGAGACCAGAAATTGAAGTTCTGGTTATCTAATACCTATCTCAGTACTTACCTGCCCTGAAGCCCTGTAGCAGTTCAAGTGCTTTTTGAGAAATGGTATTTTTCAGGTCATCTGAGGCCAAACTGGTGAACTTGAAAAATTCAAAGCACCACGCGAAGGTGGCAGGGGCTAACATGTCTTCCCCCAGCAGGGACATATCTGACTCAAGATGATTCACAATCAGGCCTGTACAAATAACTAATTTTTCAGTTTGCCAGGTGAACTTGAAGGGAGAAAAAAATATTAACACTGCCCTGAAGTGAAGTTCATGTCTGTTTGTTGACAAAAAAGAACTATGAAAAAAAAAAAAGTTATTTTCACCAGTCTGACTAAACTATTTTGTTTGATTTGATATTTCTTTGTCTTTGTGGTCTGTTGCAATATAAACATACATTTATGGAAAATTTTCTTCAAAAGTCCACCCAAAACAGAATTTTTGAGTGGTGAACAAATGATTCACCTCCCAAAATTTTTGTGGCTTTGTTCAGACTTTTCTATGCATTTCAGCTTCAACAGATACCCTGATGGATCCAGATAGTATCAAAATGGATGAGACAGCCCTTCAAACACTGGCCAAATACAAGCTGCAGTGGAAAAGTCCAGAGAAACTCACTGAAAGGAATTACTCTCTGGAAATTTCCCTAAAACAACATTCAGGCAGAGAAAGCTTTTTGCAGCCAGACCTTCTCCCTAAGACCAGTGGACATGAGTAAAAGAAAATGGAAAGTCCTGCCTCTTTTTCCTGTCTCTGATACTGTCCATTGAGCATAAATGATGTGGTTTTCTGTCCCCATCCCCTCAATGCTGCAGCTACTTGGCCAGGAGCACCACAAAGTGTCGCTCACCTTTCTCCAGCTCTGTACAGAAAGCCTGCTACCCAGAGGGAGCTGAGTTGCTCAACTTCACATGGAAACTCCTCAGCCAAAATACATTACAGAAAAAGGTATTATTTTTAAGAGAGACAAATCTATACTATTAGTGCGACAAGACGTGCTTTTCAAACACACATACTGAAGAAAGATAACACCCTCTTGAGCACTGACTTCAGCTCAGCTTGGGATATGGCTGTGTAGAAAGAGTTCTTCCAACAGTTTAGACAACCAAAGTTCAACACCTTTCCAGGAAATATAAAGCCTTTGAAAATGCAGCACAATCACAGCTGGCTGATACTTTTTATATATATATATATGTAAACTGTTTTCAAATCCTTAGAAAATTCAGAAGACTCAACCTCTTCAATAGGCATATGTTAGGCATGATAAGGGAACAGATACTTAACAGTCAGAAACTGATCAGTTCTTTTTCTGTGATTAAAAAACCCTATGATTATTTTTTTCAGAAACATGTTGATGTCCAGAGAACTTACATCAAGGGCAGAACACAGTTTTGAGTCCACAGACAGGAAGATCTTAGACTTAATTCAAAATATGGTAACCAAAAGGCCTGAAAATATTTTTCTCATTTTGTGGACAATAAAAATTTTACATAGTGAAATAAGTTAATGCAGATATGAAGAGAGAATGATAGCCCAAATTTAGGATGCCCACTTTTAAGCAGCTCTGTTTTAGTTTGTGTTTAACTGTATCCACACCTGTGCTCAATCCAAAAGGCTGAAGGGTTTAAGTGTGAAGCTATTCAGTAGCTATTTTGACTTACTAGACATTGATTTACTGCTTTACTGGTGGGTGACTGTTGCAAAAGTGAAGATTGCATTGGTCTGTGCATCCCTCGGTGCTGCAGACCGCAGGAGTCTGGGCACTGCCAGGAGCCCTGCCAGTTCCTCCGTGGGGGGCAGTGCCCAGGGGCTGCCTTTTGTTCAAGTGCGGGATGGGAGCATTGCACCCATTGCCAAGGTTTACTCTTGGGGAGAAATTTTTGGTTTGCAGCTATCTCCTACAATAAAGAATTTGGTCGAGGACTATATAATCTTATCTATCTTTTTAAAATTATCTGCACTACATTATTCGTTGGATGGCTAAGGATCACAGCAGCTTTTTAAAAAAATAGAAATATTTCCCAAGGCAGTGTACTGCCATGATGAAAGGCATTAAATCATACACCTGAAATACTCTAAATTTTGCTTTCCACTCGATTGGCATTGACCAGACCCAGCTTCAGTTTCGTATCACAGAGTTCACTGGATTTACAGTGCCAAGAAGTAAAAAATAAAAATAATGATAACACCTCCTTTTCGCGCCATGAAAATAGACCAACTTTGCCGTATGTGCCAGGTGCAAATCCTCTGGAAAATGAAGGTGCCATTCTTCCAGCCTACCGCTTCCAGAGCCACATTTGAGGGCTGCACCAGGAGGGGGCAGGAGAAAGCCGTCCGTGCCTTCCCACCGAGGGAAACCCTGGCAAAACCGATTGAAAACTTCCCCAAGCTCCAAGTTAGCTTCTGTGCTCCTGGCACCATCCCTCTGTTACACACATCAAATGATATGTGCAGAGCACTCCGAGTGTGGATTATTTGCAGGCAGAGATCCTGCAAATCCGGGTTTGTAATGCATCCCACGGTGCGATGGCCAGGCTCCCTGGCAGCCTCCAGCCTGGTCCAACTTCGCTTCCTCCCCAGTTAGTAGGAATTTTGACACTGAGATAAATGAGTTTTGGCTAATTTTCCTCTTCCAGCCCTTTGACGTAAAGACCATCTCAGCCTCAGCGTTTGTGCAGCGCTTCTGAGGAGCCTCCCCGTGCTCTGTGCAGCAATCAACAATAACAGGGCAGGAGGCGAGACTGAATGTGGTCTTGTATCGCTAAAGGCAGGGCAGATCGGCGCTGATAAGGCACCTAGTGGTTGTCTGCGTAGAGCAGCCCTGCTGCACCTCAGAGTCCCTTGCCACGTTCAAGGTGGCCGAGCTGGTCACGAAAGGGTGCAGGGTACGGGCTGTGCCTGGATGTCCAAGCCTCAGTTTTCAGAGAAAACTACTTCAGACACCTATCTTTGGTGGGGGGACTGAGAACTGGATGGTGGGGAAGACTCTTATATGTATCAAAACTTCCAGCTTCTGGAAGGGTCAGGGAAAATAAGTAAAAAACCCCAGTCTTCTTTTGTGGTATTTGGAATTTCTGCTTTCAGCCATAGCCAGAAACCAGAGATGTGAAGCCATATAAGAATTAAATATGTAAGGGGAAAGAAAAAAAAAACAAAAACAAAAACAAAAAAACACAAAAAACAACCAACCTTTGCTGAACAACAAAGAAGACTTGGCTCATGCTGGTTTCCAACTATGGGTAAAGGTTCAAGTCACTTACTTCAAAAATACATTACTCATGAATGAGCTTTATTAAGAAACCTTGTGCTCCTATAACTCTTTCCATGTGAGGTTTTCAAGTACTTCATGGAATTAAGCAAAACAACCCTGGGAGGTAGATTAGTTCTAACATCCCCACATTACAGATGGGAAAACTGAACACTAAGCACATTTGTAGGAGAGCCAGAAATAATATTACCTAACTCTCATGTACTGCTTTTCAGCAGCAGATCTCACATCTTTACAATGGAGGAACCATTATCCTTCTTTTATAAAAAGGCAAGGTGACTTGCTTGTCCTGGCCAATAGCTGAGCTGAGTGAGAGGAGCCAGTTCTTCCCAGTCCCAAGGCCTGATTTTACTAACTAAATGACCAAACCACACTCTCTTTAATATTAAGCAATTATGCAAACACACACATTAAAAAAAAAAAAAAAAAAAAAGCATCAGGGTTGATTTTTGGAAAGCCAAAAATATGTTTTCTAAAACTGAGGATTTTTCTGATTGACCTGTATCTCATATCCCCTTGATGGGCTGCATCTTTGCTTTGCTAGTGAACATGGGAAAATAAGCAAATTGAATATTTTCACATTAATCATGCGGTATTACCTGACCACAGACGGCATCAGCAGAAAAATTTAACATCAAAGTAAACTGTTCTATGGTCCTTTTGATGTTGCAAACCTGAACACAGAGGAGATAGTTCAAGTTTTGACAGAAGTAATGACACATGAACATGGAAGGGGTCATGATGTTGCTGTTTAAAAAAAACCAGCAGCCCTCTCTCCCCAAACAAAACTTTCATTTTTACAGTCTTTTTCCTTCTTTCAGGAAAAACAACTCTTTTTAACTCTAAAACTGTCTTGCTTTGCACCCCTATGCCTTTTGGCAAAATCTCTTGTCCCAGAGCAAGTCCCAGTGAGCTGGATGCACAAAAGACAAAATATGAAGGTGGTGCTGTCCCCACAGAGCTTTCCATCTAGACCCACTGAAAACATTGTTCCACCCCAAGAAATTCCCTGTGCTTCCTCTGGGCAATCCTGTTATTTTGGGTCCAGAAATAGCAGTCTAAAAGCAGGCAGTGTAGAGGCTGTTGAACTAGCAAGTAAAATAACAAAAGCTCATACACAGTTCTGGGAGGAAAAATTATGACCAAGAAACATGCAAAGGCAAGATGAAGTCGCTGCTTTCAAGGCCTCTCTGAGCTAGAAGACTGATGGGTCAGAGGATGCTGCCCTGGCCCAGCTGTAATTGCAATGTACAGTGGTACTGTTCTGTAGAAAAATGAACCTACAACAACCACATTAATGTATTATAATTGTATAAATGATAAAAGTTAAAAACATTGCACATAAATTGTAGATATTGCCATATAAAAAGATTTTGATGAGTCCTCAAAATGGGCTGAACTTAAGCCAATCTTTAAAACGGTTTTGGTAGAGTCGCCTGTGGACTGAGCTTCCTTCTCTAATTCAGTCAAACATCCTTCCCAAAGGCTAAGCCAAATTAAAGCCAATATTACACTAAAAGGAAGGATACACAGTCATTTAAAATCAAATTCAAATGGCAACAGAAACAAATCCACACTTTTATTTTATTAATTTTTTCATTTTTATAAGATTCACTCTTAGCACAGGCAGGCAACAGAATCAATTTCTTTTGCTCTTTGCTGTGTCCCAGCTCTCATGTGTGTATCTGATGAATCACTTCTTGCTTGTGACATGTCTTTGCCACCTGTGAAATAGTCACACTGGGGCCCGGTGACTGGGTGGGGATTTTGATCTTTTTTCTTTCCCCTTGCAGAGTCCTTTGAGATCACTAGAAGGAAATTCTATAAACCTGTGCTGCTACTCCTCTGAATTACAGAGAAGAGATTCCATTTGAGTGATGCAGACATTATTACTGTTGCTGTTTGTCTGCAGAAAGCGACCTTTTACTGTGCTGAAAAGAGCCAGACACTGCAGGAACTGCTGAGGATGACACAGTGGATGTCCTCCACTCTGTTGTGAAGTCTAATAAACCTAGAGGACTTGGTGTGTGCCTGACTCTGTGGGCAGACAGAAAGCAATTATTCCTTTTTCACTTGTGCTAATTTAAGGAGAAAGGTGATTTTGAACAGCTAAGAGAGTTTCTGTAATAATATTTTACTTATTTAACCAATCCTCAGTTTTAACAGATTTATGTCTTAATATCAGCACTAACCATCCATCCAAGGACCAGAAAAATGCTTTTGTGTCAAAGCGCTATTATTCTCCCTCAAGTACAGATATGAAAATGAAGAAAGAGAGGTATTTGAAGATTCTTCTCTAAATGGGAACAGCACTGAGATCTCCATTTTTCGTGTGCTCTTCCGTGGTCCCTGCACTGTATTTATGCCCAGATTTAAGCTCCCTAAGCCAGTGCCTGCTCAGAATGACTCCTGGGTCAGTGCCATGCTATACCACAGCTAGGGACCCATGCTGAAATTTCTACCACATTGAGGGTGGAAAAACTGTCTCAGGGACCCAGCCAGAACCTCCGTGTTGCACAGCATAGCTGCATCCCTTTCACCTGAGCAGTCCTGTTTGTACTGTGCAGGGAAATGTGCTCATGGATTAGCTGTCTCCACTGAGCAAAGCTGTGCTCTCCTTTGGTTCTAAAACACCTGGCCCTGGTGTGGCCAGAAGGCAAAGTCTAAACACAGGGTGAAAAATGCTGCAGCTCTCAGCAGTGTCCCAGGATCTGACTGATACACTTGTTCAAACTCTCAGGGTTAACCCCATTTTTATACAAGAGTTCAGTGGAAAAGCCTGCAAAGAAAATGGGACAGGAGAGTTTGTCTTCCTCTGTGCAGTAGGCTAGGGCTGCCTGCTGGGATCATCAAGGAGCTTTATCCAATATTTTATGCTCTTGCAAGGGTCTAGGCTGTTGCTAAAACTCTCTATCACACTTGGCTTTTTCCTTTGATTTTCCTTTCTTTTTAGTTGAGGTTTTTGGGGTTTTGCTGTGAGGTTGCAATGACGCAGTGGAGCCTGGGTAAGCATGGCCTGCAGCCCATGGGTTTCTAGAGGCTGGATGACCCAGAAACTGGATACCATGACCCAGATGGTCCTTTCCAACCCTATGTTCTTATGTTTACACTCTCTGATAGCTGCAGGACACTCTCAAAACTAAAATATGGTCCCTTTTTATACTGACTAAAATGCAACCATGAAAGAAATTTCTCTTGTTTAGTCATTTGGACTGCTGCCGGAGAAAAAATGAACAAGAGGTTTCCTTTAGGTCCGCTGAGCAGAACCTTGCACTGTTCACATCCCTGAAGGTGATATGCTCTCATCTAAGTAGAGCATCTGCTCATTTATTGTCCCCAGGAGTCATCACCTGGAATGGGAAACATCAGGGTTTTGCTTGAGCATTCAGCATTAAGTTGTTGGCAAATCTTCACCGTAACATTTTTTCTTATCTAATGATAATTTGATGTATGAGAAACCTGCCGAGTGAAAGCATGACTATTATGTGAGCAAACAATACAGCAGTATGTCCAGTATTATCTGTGAAATGTATTTCAATACCTGTGTGATTAATAATGGATTTGGAAGCACAGTGAAGAATAAATAATCCAAAACAATATGCAAACTTCTATGAAGGGAAGGGATTAATACGAGAACCAAATGAAGCCCTGGAAAATATAGCTCAAAACAAATTATCCAAAATACTGGATCTTCCCTCAATGTAATTAAATAATAACATAAAACTCACAGATCAACAGCCCAGTGGTTTTCTCCAGTAAATATAAAACAAAGAAACTCAGCAGCAGTCAAGCTGCTTTTTAATTATACCAACCACTTCAATTGAAAAACCCTACGAGGGTTAAGGAAAAATTGCTGCTAAGGCTGGGCAGGCTTGTTTGGTTGCACAGCATTCCAGGGAAAGAATCTGGAAGCTGAGGGAGCAACTCTGTTCTACACATTTGGTCATTTTAGAATGCATACAGGAAAAGAACCATCTTTAAAGGTGGCCATCATAGTTCTGCAGCCTTCCACAGAGGCCGTGAGAGTAAGTGCTTACTGGCACAAGACATTTACATAAACTTAGATCTGCTGCACATCCAGCTCTTCAGAAATCCTAAGATCTCTCTAGTAAAAAAGTTAGTCCCCAACATCTGTGATAAGCCAAGTCTTTGCTGATGGATGCTGTCTGCTTTGCAGGGTGAGGAAGGCTGATCTGTTCTGCTTCTGACTACGGGATGGTGCAGCACAGTCCCAGAACACTTCTCAAACACTTCTCATCTCTGAAGACATCTTAAATACTGTGAGTTACCCGAGTACACACATTGGTGGGGCTATTAGGGAACACAACTGACCTCGGGAAATGGTGCCAGAGACCAGGGAGGATGCTGGTCCCTTCCCTGACCAGCAGTCAGTAAGACTATTACTAGTTATTGTTTTAATTGCCCTGCTGATTTGATTTTCTGTCTTTGTACGCTTCTTTTTTCCTTGATCTGGTTCTTTTAACACATGTACTGGAACATAGGTAATGAGCTACAATTTAAAATGTAAAAAGCTGGTATTACAGGACAGCATGGCACAAACTTAAGCCTTTTTTTAATTACTCAAGAATTGCTCAAGACAAATCTTCTTTCACTGAGTTAAATGTTATTCACTAAAGGAAAAAATACATAGTACAAGAGTAAGTCCTTGAAAGGAAAACAGCCTCCTAAACCCACAAACCCAAGCAAATCAAAAGACAACTTGTTCACAGAGATAAAGGGAAAAAACAGAGAGGAAAGTTTTTAACAAGGACTTTTTTCATTCTCTCTTTTTAATCTAGTATCAGTATCAAGAGCTGAATGGGGAGAGCCTTTGAACAGCACCTGCATGGGCCAGCAGTGAAGGTCACATACCAACCTACAAATCTCTCCCCCCTGGCACTGGAGAGACAGTGTTACATTCCTCCCTTTGTACTGACACGAAGTGGCTTCAAGTCCATGTCCAAGTCTAAATAGTCATGAGCTGTAACCCAATCACAACTGGTGACTTCTGTACGCTGGCCAGCAGTGGAAACTGGAAACTTCTGGTCCCCACTCTCCTGCGCACCCCTGAACGTCCTCCCTTCAGCTCGGCTTTTTCCCTTCCCCACTATTAACATCGGCTCCAATTCTCTCTGGCTGGCACCGGTTTGTTGGGAGACCTACACAATTAAGTGTTCAGAAAAAAACCCCTAACCTCCAGCAACTTTATTAAGGAGGGCTGTGGGCAGGACTAGGGGCGTAGGTTCCTTTCACCAGGTTCAATTGCATGAGAGCCTTGGAAAACTTTCTGGCAGTTTGCTGCAAGGTTATTGAGGCAATTTCTGCATGCTTCAGTCCCTTCTCCCTTCTTTTTTAAACAAAAGCTTAATGAAGGCAAGCAGAAGAAAGAACTTTCTGTCACCTTCTCCGAACCTGTTTTAGCTTTTAAAAAGGAAAGTGATAGTGGAGTTGAAGGGTATTTTAACCATTGCTTCCAAGCTGCTTTGCCAAAGGCTGCACAGTTCTAGAGTTTTAAATCACAGGCAATGACATCTCCAGCGCAACAAACAGAGGAGTTGCGCAGCACTTCTTGTACCACAATTATTCTTCAGAGATACACAAAATGCCTTTTTCACTGTGCTGAGACTTACCACAGTAATTCCCTTTGTAAGGGCTGTTAGAAATACCTCAGGTGAAAAATACATACTCTTGCAGTACTCTATCTAGCTTTCTTAATTAGCAAATGATGTAATCTGGGGTAACAGATTGTATTTGGTTTTAAAAGAAATGTCTAAGATGAAAGGATTAGTTCCTATTAATATTTTGGAGGACTTGATAACCAAACAGAAATACACAAACAAAAGAACAGATACTAACTGGCCCCAGCATGCTCACAGTCCATGCTGCCTTCTGCTGCTCCAGCTATTTTTGTGGGGATCACACAGGAGATGTGTGCCTTGGTAAAGGAAGGAAGCCTGGATCAAGCCCTGAAGGAGCCTTGAAAGCTGTTGTGCAGGAGTGAGGCTGTAGATTTATCCTACGTGTGTGAAGATCATTAAGCCATCTTCATAGAGAGCTGGCTGAAAGCATTGTATGTGCTATGGACACTCTGTGCTTAGCAAGATATCATTGTGGACCTGAAATCCTAAACTCTGACCTTTAAGTCCTTGCCAGAATCTGGGAGATAACATATATTCTTCTGACAGCCACTGTGCTGACATTTTACCTCAAGCAGACATTGTGCTCACACAACGGAGCTCCTTGCCCAAAACATGGTTGCAATGGTGCCTATTGTGGGGCTGACAGTCCCTTTATGGAGCACAGCCCAAGCTGCCAGGCTCTAAAGGAAAGATGTTCTGCACACTGCCTGTGTGTGACAGACTCGAGTTCCAGGCCTGAGAAGACAACATGGTTACATGTGGGCACACAGGTGACTTCCATGGGTCTTGTGGATCACCAGAGACCAGGCCATTGAGTTTGAGTGGGATCACTGGAGCTTCACAAAACACCCACTCTTTTCAAGCAGCTGCCATGTGCTTGGAGCTCTACTGTTGAGTGGTGATGCAGAGAAATTCTAGAACATGTCAGTTTAATCAGCAGTCCACAGCTAAAGCCCTCTTTAATCTCAGTTATATATTAAAACATATTTATTGGGCATTAAAAAGATTGTGGTTCAAATAGTGAAAACACTGCACCACAGAGGATGTTTAAGACCACTAAAGACCACTTAAAGTTAGCACAGTTTTTTTGGAGGTGTTTAAATAGTTGTAGAACAGGAAACCATGGAGAAACTGAAGATCAGCGGAAAATTTTAAAGAAAGAATTGTACTTCCATGCAAACCACCCACTTCCCAAACATCATGGAGGTACAAGGCATCTGCTGTGCAAAGTTTTCCATACACCCCTGACAGAATTAAATATACGGCCACACATAGTGATAGAGCATCAAAAACCCAAGCACTAAGATTCCTCACTGCATAAACTCTCAGTCAGCTAATGAGGAGCTCGCAAAATAGGCCAGAGCCTCTATTTTCAGATCTAGATGTTGTGTTTTACTTGGAAGGGTTTAATGTTATCAATAGCAAATGACAGAATTTTTTCCTTGTGATGTTCTTCATCCAAATAAGCTATATACAAATATTCTATGTGGCAATACTTCTCCAGGCAAATTCTGGCTCATCAAAATCCTAATTCCTATCATTCATTTAATATTGCTCAAATTAACCATTATGCAGTGGGTGAGGTGGCAAAGTACCTAACGTCATCATGACATAATATTGTCAAGCAGTGTTGTGACAACTTTTGCCTTTTAGAAAAAAATAGCTTAGCCAATCTAGCACTGATTGGATTGACAGCAGCTAATTATTGGGTAGTCAGATAAAATTTGAGTGCATCCAGATGAAACTGAAGTAGGAACTGCAGATATTAAAAATAGCTTTAAAGACAGCAGCAACTTCCCAAGTTGTTAAATAAGAAATAACAGTTATCTTCCTGATGTTATTGACAGTTGTCTTTATAATATCAACAACCATATCACATCATTAGAGTATAGTGCTTCTCAATAATTCAGAAGATATAAATTAGTTTTTCAAGAAAGGTTCATGACCCTAATTTCATTTTCTCCAAATAAATCTAATGCAATGTCTTCGGAGAAGATAATGAAGATCTACAGCTCACCTGAGGAATCATTTAAAAGACCATTAATCATCTTTAAAAAGCAGTGTGGTGACATGCATTACCAGATTGTCCTTCTAAAGAACTGTATGTAAGATATTCCTGGCATGCAGTAGATTACACAATACTGCCATCAAACTTGATCTCCCTTTACTGGAAGATGTGGAAACTGGAATATCAGACTCAGGGAAAAACATCTTTGATTTGCATTGTCCGAGGAGGCAAGGAGAACAGAATAGTTGAGATAAGGATGACAGAAAATAAGACATACAACATATGCATATGGGAAGAGAAATAGTTATGAAAAAACATGTACAAAGGCACATTTAAAGAATAATTAGCTCAAGCAATCTCTGTACAAGATAGCCCTCAGCTCTTAGAAAACTCCTGTCCACTGGGTCTAGAAAGGGTCCCCACCAAAAACATTCAGCACTTTCTAAACAATAAGTAAAGGAAACATTAGGCATGGAATAGGAGCTGACTTACTTAATTTCATCAAAACTGGACAAAATCAGTAATTTCTAAAGCCTAACAAATGACAGAGAATTGAAAAAACTCTAATGCTCTCAGTTAAAAAATATTGAAATTAATTAATTTGTAACATCATTCATGTGTAAGTTATCTGTTTCAACACTTTTCTTAAGTTTATAATTATATACAAGGATGTTAGCGACAGTCATGCCTTGAGCTGAAGTTGTGTTTCAGTACAAAACACAGCACTAAAATTACATCCACTCAGAGCATTTTTTTTGCTGCTGATAGTCCCTATATTTAAAAAGTATTAGTCTGTTACTAAATGCCAGATGCTGTCAGAAGTGATGAAGATGTTAATTTTTAGTCTTCACCACTTCAGATATTATCTGATATTCAGTTTCTCTGACAAATGCAGGTATTTATGAACTGACTACAGCAATCTTCCAGAACTGGAAATTGGTCTGCACTGTATGATGATGACTAACAAGTTGATCATGATTAAAAGCAGAGTCCTGTAACTAAAGTTAGCCCTAAGCCTAACTGAGGGGCTGTGGTTGTTCTTACTTCACTAGGTCATTTGAACTGTCAGTAAAATGAGAATTATAAAATCAATTACTTCCAAGCTGAGTTATTCATCAAAATTCCTTTGCTGTATTTAGACAATCAGTTTCCTTTGTCCTTATCTGATTTTTTAATAGAAACTTCTCATTCCTCTGGAAGTTCAGGAGCTTTTTTGTACAACTTGAACATTTTCTGGTGAACAAAATCCCAGGTAACTGTTCAGATCTGATTGACTGTGGTCAATTAAACACCATTTCCCTCTGGCCTCCATGCATTTATTCTGTTATGCAGTTGATCCTAGGTCTCTGACAAGTGGGGCTAGTAAGATATTGCACGTCGACTCATCAGGTGAACAGATTCATAAGTGAAACGAAACTTATAAGCAGAAAAAAGAAAGGAACGAGTAACCTATTGATATCAAAACTGACCAGGGAGGATGAGAAAATAACCAGACCTTCAGCTTTGGCCCAGAAGAGATGATCAGAGACTACAGGATGAAATGCCCTGTGGAGTTGGAAGCAAAGCATTGAGGACTGAAACAGTACACTGGGTTTGTGCTTTGTTGAATTAAGGTCTTGTTTTATAAAAATTAAATCTGGGCCTGTGCACTCAATTTCTTTGTGTTTATAGAAACCACTTGAACATAACTAAACTACAGAATTAATGAATTCCCATTTTTATATTGCCTTAATTCCAACAATGGTTTTTGGCAGAATATCTCATTTTCAGAGGTCCTTTCAACAAACTATCTCCAGGCAAAGATTATTATTTTCTTCATATAAAATATTTTAAAACTAAAGGAGCATAAGACATAGCTTTAAAATGGAAAATTTTTGAAATCATGTAGAAAGAAAACCTCATATGGAGATCAAGTAAAGCTGCTACGGACTGGACACTAGAAGCTTTAAGGACTGTTATTCAATTACATTTTTCTGTCTCAACAGTGTCACTGATGTATACAAAGTAAATTGTATTTGGTGAAACACAAGGGGGGTTCCACCTGAACTAAGGGTGCCTTAAGAACCTCAACAGAATGAGGAGATAGACCTCCATGCAGGTTACATTACTGTCTTATTTCAGTAGATGGCTTTGTGCTCCAAAAACATGATTTAAGAAAAGTCTGGTGAACAAGACACGTAACTGCTTACCCCTGAAAACTGGAAAAGATAACATTTTGCAGTAGAGATGGCAGATTTCCATAAGGATTTTGTAGTTTATCTGGGTATTAGCATGGCAGCATTACAGAGTACACAGAAGGAATGTCTCAAAAGCAGAGTCCAAAAGAATGTCCAAAAGCTGGATATACAATGTCATAATTCTATTTCTTGCTGTAAGAAGCACATATGACTCAGGCTGGGACTGCTTTGTTTGTTTGGGCTTTCTTCTTTTTTTAGAAGAAAACAACTGACAGTGGAGACAAAAAATTCAAAAGATAGAAGGAAATAATAACCACTTACTATTTGTCATTTTGGTGATCCAGATCTTGTACTGAAAATAAATGGTTTGTACAAGTGAAGTATATGCTTTTTACGTGAAGAGGATGACAAACTCTTTAAATCCATTGTTTTCAGGTAGAGGTTTGCTGCATTTTTTTCTAAATAGCCAAAAGTATAAAGACAAATTGACAAGTCCAGTTATTCAATATGATAATGGATATCATGGCTTTTTTAAAGCAAAGGGGAAAACGGAGTAAGGAATACATAATTTGGATGCAGAAAGCTTCAGACTTGCTGGAAGGTGAAACGAGCTAGAACTGGTGACAGAGCAGCTCAAAACTTGCTTCCTCTCCATGTTCTGCACAGGCAACTGCCACAAGAACCAAACATCCTCCTATAGTATCTGTGTCAACTTTAAGAAGCTTAGCTCACTTTATTGGGATATTTGGGTGCAGGTCAGATATCAATCAGCTCATTTTCCAGTTTCATTCTGATTATCAGTTAGTCAAAAATCAATATTAAGGGCTTGCACTTTTAATGCCAGATAAGGCTCTGTTGCTCAACTGGGGAAGGAACAGTCTGGGTCACAAATCTGTGCCTTGCTGTGGTTAACTGCCACACCGTGTAATCTGCTTTAAAAACTGCATTTCCAGCTCAAGTTAGCCAGGCTTTAATACAAACAGGGGGAGAAAGGCTGTAAGACTGTCGCTGCTGTTACAGTCACCTTCTTATTTTCAGCCTACATTTGTCTATGTCCACTTTTTCACTTATTCACTCCCAGCCAGTATTTTCCTTTAGCTTCAATTGCTCCTCCTTTACCAAGTATGTACTAACGATACATCTAGAGAAAGAAATTTAAAGATGAGGGTGTGATAAGAAAGCCCAGTTTGGTAACCTTATAATTCAAGCTTCTTTTCTCTCCCCATTCCATGTTGAGATATTTTGTCACCAGCAGTGTCAGGGGAACTGTGATGTGGTGCACATGAGGGATGTGGCTGACTGGGGGAGCATGCCCAGCTTCATGTACATCTTCCCTAAGCCTCTCTTCTTTCCTTAGTCTTTTTGTTTCTGTGGATGAAAAAAAAAATCTTCTTGCTGTTGTACTTTCTTTTGTATGTCAAACTCAGCTGATTACTAGAAACTCTCATTCTGAACAACAAAACTTAGATTTCTTTCAAGAAAATTACTCTTAGGCTTTCTAGTTTGTTTTGTTTTGGTTTGGTTTTTTTTTTCCTATTACATTTCTGGCTGGATGTGGAGCCCTTGTGTATACTTTTCTTTTTTCCTCTTCTGGAAACAGTACCCTGTATTCTTCTGGTCTTTGTAGTTGTTTGAATTTTACTAATATCTCCCTAAATTCAACAAAGTTTGTTTTCAAGTAGAAGCTAATTTCAGTGTCAGAACTATTTGTCTTTTTCACTTTTAGCTGATTTTAACTGGATCAAAATCAGGATTTCCTAATCCAGTAACAGTTTCTTATGATAGTACTATTTTTGAAAGGAAGATTCTTTGCCAAGTCTAAAATAGTGTTGATTCTGGCTGGTTCATTAACCCTTGTGAAAGAAGCACATCCATTCTCCCATGTGGAAATACCTGGGACCAACCAGTGTGAATATTTGCATTTCCACTCTATGCCAGGAAATTCTGTTTTTTCACTAATAACACAATTCTTGAGAAAGATGTATTTTAAAGAACAACAGAGCAACACAGAAGACTATAACTAGTTCCAAGAAGTTTCCAACTGACTGGAGACTCACAGCATCATCTAACTATCATCCATGTGATGACGGCACTGTCCCTCTTCCCAAGACCACTTGGCATAACCTGTTCCTGCACACACTGTGCCTTCAAGCCCTTCCTGGCTACCCCCAAGGAGGCCCTGGTCACTCTTGTTCTCGTCCCACCCCACGGTGAGCCCTGCACAGGTACCTCCTGAGGGAGAATCATCACACATGGCCTCTGTGAGCCAGATCATTCAGTAATTCATGCTGGGTCATAACCTAACATCATATAAACTGAAATCATCTTCCTCCTCCTGCTAGCAGGTATCTGTCAGCTTGTACTAATTTGAGTCCTTATCTCTCAGAGGTTAATTGGAACTGGCAGCTGCCTCATGCTAACAGGACTGCAAGAGCAGTCGTGTCATCTGCACTGCAGCTGCACCACGAGGTGCAGCGCACCCATATCTACAGGTAAGACAAGGGGGGAAACAGGAACACAGAAACCAGGCAGCCCTTGGAGGAAAAGCTGTGAAAGATATGTTTTGTATAAGATTTTTATCTTTAATCAAGATAGCAGCTTTATTTTGTTAAATAATAAAGTGGAAATGTTTTCTTCACTGCACTCTGCTCCAAGTGCATCTCTTCCGTTGAGGTGGAGAAATCGTGGTGGATATAATAAGCTCCTTATAGCATCAGTTTGGGAGTGAAAAGTAAATGAAAGAGGCTCTAGAGAAAATATAAATATGTCATAAAATGTTCCCGGCTTTAAGCAAGAGGCTAAAGAAATAGAAAATCTCAATGTCAGAACAGCAAATTAGTCTGTTAGCTGGCTAATGCTCGACTTAATTTGGCTCCAGTTCCACACCCTTGGAAAAGGACCTGAAGGAAGGTGACCTACAGGCAACTATGACTTTCCTGGTGTGAATCCACATATTCAATGTCACAGAAATGCTCTGGCATCAAGGTGAGAAGTTTGCAGAGCGAGGACTGCGGGAGCAGCCCCATGGCCTGCCTTTGAGAAGCAGACAGTGAACACCAGTGCGCACAGTGCTGTAACACAGGCACATCCATGAAACCCTTAAGAAGTCATGCATCTCTGTGAATTTATTAGAGCAAAGATCTAAATGGAATCCTGATGAACACAAATGTTATCTGGTATAATATAGATCCATGTAGATATAAATGTATTTATATGCATATACTACATTTTTGTCTTGGAGAGTCTATCTGGAAGCTGTAGCACATGTAATAGGAATTATGTGCAAGCTGAAGGATTTCAAATAATCCAAATAGCTCTTCTTTTTATTCTTTCCACAAAATTAGTACAGGCTCTAAATGTATTCACAAATCTTAACATCAGAAAGCAGAATGTATATTACTTAAAATTTATATATAACATCACCAAATAAGATATGAGAGAGGCCTGTAGCAAATCATGTAGCAAAATGAGAGGTAACATTAAAAATCACTCTTCCTTAAAAGTATCCTTACTGCCAGTAATTCTCAAGATCATACTTAATTAGTGTATTAGTTTACCAACCCTTGGGGAAAGGGACATTTTAAGTGTTTAAAGGAACACTTTCAGTATTATGCAAATCTTGGCCACTAATGGTTAAAAAAATACCATTTAGCAATAGCTTTAAGTCTATAACTCAGCTGAGGATGAATCACTCTCTACTTTTTGGGTTTTGTATTCTTACTTGTTAGGAAGTTCACTAGCTGGCTTAGCAAAGCAAATAATAATTTTTATGGAGAAGTACAGAAGTAAAGAAGTTCAGCTTCTGAATGAATATTTCCAAAAAATAGGAAATTAAACTCTAATGACAAAACCTGAGAGGAGGCTAAGGGAATTAGCTGTTCAGCTGTCACTCATTTTCTGAATTCCCTTTCCTTAGGCTAGACTTTTTAGGGGAGACAAAATTGTCTTTGCACACTGGTGAGCAATAAACTTAGGGAACAAATTTCATGCCCTTAGGCTTTGCAGAACAAATCCTGTGTGCATGTGTATGAGGGGTTTATTTTGTTTTCTTCATAATAGAGACAAAACTTGAAACAGAGGTATTGGTATAAAAATTCCTTTTGTGTTGTAAGGATACTCCAAGTCTGAGAGGCAGGAAATGAGAGAGTCCTTTATCCTGGTAATTTTCATTCATTAGCCATAGGTAGGAAGGATTTTTAAGCCACATGTTTCAAGCATACAGACAGAGGAGCATGATTTATGGAATTTTCTGTTTCTGATAGTTGAGCCAACATTAACAGAGCCTCATATTTTATTGGTTTGCTATTTTTATTATATCAAATGTCTCTCTTCAGTTCTTGCAGCACACTGCATAACTATGGAAGCAAGATCATCTTTTCTATGACAGAAACACTAAAATACAGATCCCCTAGGACAACCTCATTTTCTAGGATGGAAAGTTGATATTAAAATGTACGAGTGATAGATGTCTACCTGCCACTGAGAATAGATGGACTCTGGTCACTTCCTTTTTATACTTTTGAATATATATTCTTTTTTTTTTTTAGTCAAGTTTATGACTTTCAAAGCTATTGGACTTTTTTGGGGGGATGCTGTGATCATTTGTCCATGTATCCTGTCCAAAAGCTATCAATTAAAGTTATACTGCTGACCACCCAGTCAAGAGATAGCATCCGAGGGTTCAAGGTATCAACTCCAAAGAAATACAGACATATAAAGGACTGTTTTTTAACAAAATTGAATGACGATATTAACACCATAATTCAGCAAGTAAACTAAAAATAACAGTGCAAATTTTACACCTAAGAAGTACATATGAAGTTTTTTGTTTGCTGTGGTTCGGAAAAAAATCACACAAATGAAAAAAACAAGTTCATTACTACTGAAAATATATATGTTAGTATTGAGAAACATGAACAGGTGGTTGGCATTTTAGGGCTGAATTCGCCAATCCATTGAGACAGTGCTAGAAGAAACAAGAGCCCAAATGTAACCACGGCTTAGAACCTCAGGATGAAATTAAGTTAGAAGTCAGTAAAGCATTGCATCCCGACAAAGCCTTTTAAAAACAAGAAGCCTTTGAGGTTAGTAGTGAATGGGGTTTTTTTAGTGGAATGATGGATCCTTGGCCTGTTTTCTTGAGCTTCTTGGTCTGCTAAGAGACTTACAATATTCCCCTAAATTTTAGCTACATGTATTTCAGCACAGATCTCTGGCAAATCAGATGAGCCACCTCCCTGTTACTTGTGTCCAGCAGCTGGCATGACCCTGCAGAAACAGAAGGGTGTATTAAATCTGCCTACCATTCCACAGCAAGGGTGGAACACAGCATCTCAGCCACCTCTGCTTTCTGCAGCTTGTGGGTACAGCACTGGGCTCCCACTAACTCAGGACAGCAGAGAGGTCACAGCTGGAGGAAAAACTGTCTTATATTTGCACAAGCACGATAAATTGCACTGAATACAAGCTTTCCAGACTCTTCAGCCTACCTTGTTTAACTAATCTTAAATTAGCTAACACAAATAGGCATCTTGAGCTCCATTCCCTCCCAAGGTCAGCAAACAAAATAAATGCTAACAGATCCCAAGATTTTAGCTTCTCTGTGAGATTGCAGCAGAAATCAAAATTAGTATAATCTAGGAAGCATTATTTTTGAGACTCAAAAAGGCAGACAAACAGAAAATTTGATAGCTGTATAATATCTACTGGACCATTAAAGATGCTTGCTGGTCAGTATCTCTATTATTAGTCATAATTCAATGAAGCCAAGTGCAATCACTTAGCTTTTGTACAGTACTTTTCGTCACTGCTATTCATCAACACCTAGCAGTTTAAAAAAAAAAGTGTGTTTCATTATCATATCTTAGCAGGTAAAATGAGAGCTGAGACAAAAGAGGGAAAGTGACTTGCTGAAGGTCATTCAACAGTCAGAGCAGGGAATAGATGACAAATCTCATGAATCCCCATCCAGCATTCCTGCCATCAGATTGCACAGCAACTCACTCACTATTTGTCTCCTCTTCCAGCAGCCTGCTGCAAAATACATTCTTCACTCTAGATAACTCTGTCTTTACATATTGCAGGAGATAAATACTGGTAGTGCGTGGAAAACCTAGAAGGTTTAATCTGTGGTGAAAGTGGCTAAGAAATAGCAGTCAACCTGCTACCAGCAGGTAGAATAAGTGCCATTCCCTCCCTAAAGGGGGTTTACTAGAGGCTGAATAAAGTGACAGAGTAAGTTTCCACTTTGATCTCTGTATTCATCTCAAGATGTGGATTTAAAGTCAGCACTAAGGTAAAGCAAGCAATGAGGTGGACAAGACATGTCTCAGAAAACCCTCATGTGGATTGCCAAGCATTCAGAAACAACACAAAATGAGGCCACAACTGGATTTCTCTGTTGTTTTTGTTTTTGTTTTGTTTTTTTTCCAGACAGATACCTGTGGAATTTCAGACATTTCCATGGCCATTCTTTAGCAATGTGTTGAAATAAAAGTTACCATTTCCTGCTCCTTAAGGGTTCTTAGAATTAGGCTTCCAGCCATAGGCTTATCTAAAATCCATGGAATCCAATTAAAACTGCACCAAAGTCTAGACTGAATTATCTTTTCAGGAACTATTGGTTACATGAACTAGAAGTTTCCATCAAGCTTCTGCTGAAAGCATCTACTGCTGGTGAAATAAAATAAATATCATCTAATGAAATAACAGCTGATGGTCATGCATGCAATACAATTGAAAGATGATTGCTTAGCTTTTAAGATTTTTCAGTGGTCAATTGACAACTAGTCCTGCATTTGATTTCCTTTCTTTGGAATTTGATACCCATATCCACAATGAATATCTCAGCTTTGCCAGTCAGTGTTGAGGTTATATGCTGGAGAATTAGAACGACCTAAGAGTCATCCTATTGCATTGTTACAGTACATACAGGCTCTAATCTACATTACTAAGACATCTGCTCCAAAATGTAGGCATTTTTTTTCATTCTGGCTACTCTACTCTCATCCTTCATCCCTCTAGATGAAGGCTTGAAATAAAATATGATGCCCTTTCTTCACTGAATGACCCCTGAGAAAGGATAATACCCTGCTAGATTTCAATATGCAATGGCAAAAACACTTCACTGACCATTTAAAATCATTGAAGAGTATAAAGTTTTTATTGCAAAGTCTAGCAACACCCCAGCAGAAAAAATTATTCACTTTAATTCCCCTGAAAGCACTAGCAGAACAATTATTTTTTCACTTTGCTAAAAAGCAGTTGCACCCCTATATCTCAGATAGAGCCTCCAAAATAAACAAAGCAGTAAACAAAGCAAATAGCTCCTGAAATAAAGACACTGGGTTCTTAAGGCAAGAAACCAGTAAAGAAGATTTTTTTTTCCTGAGATTTTCATTCAGAAGTCCCAAGATATGTCCATTTTATGAGATCCTCTGGAGACTTGGAAGTGCAAGGATTTTAATTTTACAGATTCTGAAGACCAGTCATGTAAAGTTCATTTTTCCTGCTAAACTTTTCACAAAGCAGCATCAGTGTTGGGAAGAGAGTACAAGAGAGTTGTCTCTTCTGCCCTTATTACAGAAATACTCCAACACAGCAGCATCTGTAGAAACAGTTCTTGTTACTATTATTTAAAGCTGTGATCAGTCTTATTGCTAGACTCCCGCAAAAGTTTAATATTTATAACATATTGCTATGTCCATCAGTGTTGATTTAAAAGTAAAATAAAATCAAAAGTAAGGCTGACAGAGTTATAGAGCTGAATGTCAAAGAGCAAAAGAAAGCATGGTAATAATAAAATTACTATAATGCACTGTGGTAGCAGCAAACATACAGGCTCTCTCAAAGGTACCTCGTGCTCAGTAACAGTCTCTTCAACAGCCTTTCTCTTCAGTCACATGAAATCAATCTGATTACTTCTAACAAAGTTATATATAGAAAAAGAAATCTTATCATGTATTACAACATAAAGCTTTTCTCATCAGGCAGGGAGACACAGCAGGAATCACACAAAGACATCTATTTCTAGTCCTGAAGATTTCCATGTATTAAACAACCACCTGTGATTAATTCTGTAGGGAGGAGGAATTGATTTTAATAATATTTTCCAAACTATTACAATTACTTAAAAAGATAAAATATTTCATGTCTGAAATATGAGAACATGGGATGTTTCTCAGTGAAATCCTAGAAATACTCCAGCTTTTAGAGTAAAACATATAATTCCAACTTTAAACATTAGAAAATATCAGTCATATCATAAGGCCTCTCACTACTATTTTTCAAAGGTGACTATTTTTCACCTGTTTTCCAAGCCAATATATTGCAGGCAAGGAGAAGTGCTTTTCCTCACTGCTTCCTGAATCTACATGGAATCTGTATCAGTAGTTCTGGAAGCAGAGGTTTGGAACACAGCAAGCTGATGACCACGAGAGCATGAAAAATACACTTTTTCACTTGCCTGAAAGTTATGAAATGTGCAACACCACTTAGTGTACCACCAGCATTCCAGATGTAGACATTTGCCCATGGAGGCAGCAGTGAACGTGCCTACCTAGTATATTCTCTCTTAACATCACTGAACAAACCACTGAAATGCAGTATTATCAAAAAATAATAAATACCATTGACATGAAACCCATGAGACACCAAGCAAATGGATTAAATTAGTATCTTTTATAAATGAGTATATAGCAATTGCAATTAAAATACAGGCCTGGAGGAGAAAATAAAGTCATTAACTGAAAAAAAGATGTGTTAAGGTATCTACCTATCCCAAAAGTAATGAGCAATACACAACTTCTTTTATAGTTACTCAGTATCATTTTCACATAGACAACTCAGCACTCAGCAAGGACAGATTTTGGCTCTCATACTTTGTGGCAGGGTTTGGGTTAGTATTTCTCTGGATTTAAAAGAGAGCAGGTGAAGCTCAGTGAAGATGAAGTCTGGTTTTTCTCTATAAGGATCGGAGATTTTGCCGTTTGTATTTTAAGGGGTATTTATCAGGGGTAGAATGTATATCCTTTGAATTTAGGTGGGTAACTATAGGTAGTGATAGGTCACCTACCTGTCTGTTGGTTTTATTTTTTCTCATTTCACCACAGATGTCAGTGCTGTTAACAGATATACAAAGTGCGTGTTTATACTTAATTTTGTACGCTTGTGGTTAAGAGCCTAGTTTGGTTCAAAGTCAAGGCAAACTTGGATATATGATATCTCACAGGAAGAGCTATTGAAAACATGCAGGTGAAAGATCAGCTATAGAAGGAAAAAAACAATAATCCAGCTTTTAATGTTCTAATCTCTCATTAAAATATTTGGAATTAACTTCTACAGAAAGATATCTAGCACCAATTCTCTGATAATATTACATTAGCATAATTTTCAACTTCCAGTGAAAATGAAACAAATAATTCCCATAAATAAAAGAGAAAGATGAATGACAGGGTTTTATTACCAAAGGAACCGCTGACACTCTAATTAGCAACACAAGGATTATGCTTAGGGTGGATGAATCCCCTAAAGTGTGAGTAGTATTTTTACCTCCTTCTATCAAGAAAGGAAAAGTTTAGGTCATCTGAGGGAAATCAAGGAAGCAGAGAAAAATACAATTATACCTCCTTTTCTCCTCCTCCAAAGCCAACCTGACCATGGCCACGCTGGGTGTTGGTCTCAGCACACCAGGGAGGTGTGACTGCCCATGCACTGTGCCATGCTGGGAGGCCGGCGCATGCCCCTCTCCCCCAACAATCACTCTCTGTTAATATCTGATAGACAGCCAAAACACTTCTGTGAAGAAAACAAGTGAACCACCTATGAAAAAATAAACTGCTTCTCAAGAACATCCATCGCTGGAAAGGGCTGATATTCTTGTCCTCAAACAACCTTGTTCCTAAGGTTCCTGGGCTGCCTCTGAGTTGTAGGGAAGAACATATTGGGAGTTCGCTATATGGTGCGATCTCCTTTGTTACTCGTTCACTCATTCATTTTCTCTTTCCTGCACCGGCACAGGGTGCCTGACTGTGAAACCAAGGAGCCACTAAACTGACCCATATTGCTGTTGTGACACTAATAAACTACACATATTAATACCAAGGCATCTAGCATGGCACTAATAGTTGGATTATTAGTGGCTGAACAAGCAGGCTTAGGCAGCCTTTATTAGGCTAATGAACAGATTTTTCCAACCAATGTCCCTAATCACTGTGCCGGCCTGCAGTAAAATAGCATGAATAACTGTTAAACCAGATACAATTAAGGTCCTCACTGGGATTAGAGCTACGGAGCGGCTGTTCCCAGGCACCTAGATCCCTGTTTCCTAATTCTAGTTAATAGGAGACCTTCTGCCTGCTTTCTGCCTTAAGCCAGTAAGGGAGAAGGGGAGGAGGGGGGGAAAACCCTTTGCAGAATATCAGATCCTCTCTCCTAACCTTTCCTGGATGAATAGAGACGGATTGTGAATCGTGCAAACCTAACATCTTCTAGAACAATGAGGCCCTTCAGCGATAACAATAGTACTAATCATAATAGTAGGCAGCTCCAGCCCCTTTCTATCATGTGCAAACAGTTGGGGCAGAATATGAAATTGCTTTAGAAATAGATACTGACTTTCCCCCCCCCTCCCTTTCACTTGCCTACTAAGAATAGCCTAATTTATTCATGCTTTTATTTGGCAACAGAAACTAGGCTGACCTGCCTCCCTTTTTATTCACACAGATAAAAGGGCTTTGGCAAAAAGGCAGAGGACACTCTCTGCATTTAAAGGTGTCTAGTGTTGCTCACCAAAGGAATGACAGAATGGTTACTGCTTCTTTCATTGGTCCTCCTCTGCTCTCTGGCCTTCATCTCTTTTCTCTCCGACTTTCTTTGGGGCTGTTCATGCCATAAAAACTAGGTTAAATCTGGGGCGGAGGGGAGGGGAGAGAGTAAAAGAAACTCAAGTGCCTTCAGCATCTCGTTCAGAATAGTGTGGCACTGTGCAGCTACAGAGGTCCTATGTGTAGCTCACAGTCTTGGAGCTCCGGGAAGAGAGCATGATTTACAGATTTTGCTGAGAGCGTGTGTTTGGCAAGGGGGGAAAGAAGGGGGACTGAAAAGGGCTTGCGTTAACCCTTCTCCTATCTTTGTGTAACAAGAGTTGCTACTCAGAAAACGTGAGAGCCTGCAAAGACACCTTGCATACCAAGCCCAATCCATATGAGACAGCCCGGCTGTGTAGATCGCGCTGACGTCCTGGGCTGTGCTCACGGCAGAGCCCTCCCGAGCAGAGCACGCAGCCGAGCCGTCACGCTGCAGACAGATAACAGCAAAGTTAATTGCTCAGTACAAACACAGGCATCTTTCAAGCTGGACAAAACCCCTACGATTCCAAACACAGCTTTAGTGGCTGCCTGCGCATCCACTTGGTGAGCAAAGAGCTGGGTTATCTGGCACTGGATAGGGGTAAGAGGGCTTCTGTCTGGGTGAGTAAAGTTCAGCTGCTCCCTGCTTGATTAGTAAAACCTCAGTCTAAATAATAATTTTTAGCAAGGTATCAGAGGAGGTGGGTTATGTGTTTTAGCACTCCTGATGGTGCTGCAGAAGAGAAGGAGCACTGCCCGACTATAGTGCCAGGGACCATCTGCACAAGGTAGCCACAACCAGTCACCCACAAAGCAGGGTGTTCTCCAGGTTGCTGGAGGCTCACCTTCTCCATTACTTCCTTTCAGGTGTTTCAGGTGATTTTCCCCATGATTCCACTTTTCTCTTGAGTATATCTCATTGCATGCAAAACATTTTTATAAAAGATGGTGTAGAAAGTCACCTAAAGGGGAGTCTGAAAAAACAAACACTGAGGATGTTAGTGTGCAAGCCCAGCTTAATAGTATCTCCTGCCCTTTTGAATTCAGCCGCACCCACCACAGACTGATACGTGCCATGCTCAACATCCGACTCCTGGTCCATATTTGTGATTTATCACCCAAATGACTGATTTTGTTCCTTCTGCACCTTTTGGACTACCTCATTTTCTCAGCTATGCCAAAATAAATATGAATTCAACAGATATATTATGGCTTACTCCACTGTAACTGAGAGCAGAATGTGACTTATCTTCTCAGATGCATTATTAAAGAACCTAGCAAGAGCACAGATTTTCCTGCTATGTTATCACATGATAAGGTCGAGTTGATCTGCAAAGTGAAACCTTTCAGAATTTTATTTGGCAGTTTGCTTTAAAACATCAAGTGGTAAATGGTTTCTGCTCTATTTCAGTTCTCATGAACACAGTTCTTTTACGACTGAACCCTTCAACAGGTTAGCAAACATTGTCTCTCTGCCAAGACATGCCATTTCATTTTTGTAGAATACTTCTTTTCTTCATTCCTCTGCCAACCCTTTTCTCTTCTCCACACACTGCTTTCAGATTGCCAAGACATGATCGTGTGCTTTAAAGTTGATTTCGGAATTACTTGGCATATCTTCTTAGCTTTCATCTATTTTCCTATCTGGAAACACAATAGAAAGCTTTGACTTTTGAGAATTACTTTCTTAAGCACCTCTTTCGAGAAGCTATCAAAGTGCTAGCTACCACTGATTTTGTGTAAGAAACTAGATTGTCAGGATTAATATTCTTCTCATATACAGTGGAGAAAGGTTGAAACTTCAAAGCTAAAATTCAGATATAACCTCCCTGCAAAGCGCAGGTATTGGCATCTTCTTACCAATCTTAAAAATGAGATGTAAGAAGTCTTATGCAAGAGTTCATATCCTAATCCACTCCAGCACTGTCCAAGAAGGATTCAGACACCATGTAACCATATAAAATGCACCAGATTGGGCATCCAGGGGGTTGTGTCCATAAGAAGTCTATTAGTAGAGTTAAAGCCACAAATAGTAGTTGTGGGCATCTCATCTGTCGTTCTGTTACACTGGCAACAAAACATCACTCTCGCTTCTCCCACTGATCAAAAGATCTTTCCAAGTCCTCAACTCATTCTGGTAGCTCTGTCCTAAATGCTGTTTCTATTTTTTCCACACACTCTGTGAAGTTGAGGCTCAGTAACCCCGGAGTTGTCTCCCTATCTTCCTACTCCTTACACAGCCAATAATCATACTTGCCATTTTAAGAGACAGCCTCTATTTGGGAGTCCAGAATTACCTGGGTTTCTGTCATTACCTCAATCTCCCTTTCATGTCGCTGCATTGATGAAATGATCTCCACCTTTTAAGTGTGACCTACATTCTCTGTCTATAGATGTAGATTTTGCATTTGGCTGCATTATTTCAGAGTGTTTATTTCTGCTGCCATTATGTGTCTCCTTTAACTCTTCAGGGTGAAACCTTTTTGGGCAGTCAGTGTACCTGGCTATGTGTTGATGTGGTGTCAAGCACAACAGATCTTCATGTTCAGTGAGCTTTACTGGCCTCCTCCTCTCCACATACAATTCACACAGCCGTCTTTATGTAGGGCTGCTTCTCAATGCCTCTAAGTACTCAGATGCAAAGATATTACATGAGCAACCACATGTCTGTTTACTGCCTCCCATCCATTGCCTTGAGTTCCACACAAAAATATGCTCATTTACATAACCTCTTGTCAGACATGCATGCTTAAAGGCTAACCTGGCCACACAGCACAAAATTATCAGCTTGCTTGCCAAGACTTTGCACTCCTACTCTTCATAATGGGTTTCAGAAGCAGTTACAAAAGTAAAAAACACCTTTTCTGTCAATAGAGCAGAGAAAGGCCAAACTTAGGACATTCTTAGAGCTGCGTATTTCCCATGTATTTATAGACCAAAGATCAATATGTATTTCAGATAATTATAAAGGTGGGATTTATATGACACAATCCAGAACAGAGGTATACTCTTCAACTAGCTCTTGCCATACACACTGGCAGTCGATCTCTCCTATGGAGAAATGACCCTTCAACAAGGTTTTGTGGGGTGTCAATCTATCAGCCCAAACAGTTTAGGCTTCCTTGTGTAGATGATGATCCAGGATTTTAGTGGGAGAATCTGTTTTAATGCTTTTTTTGGCCTTTCCATGACTGATGCTACAGGTTTGGTGGGATCACCAAAGGGCTCAAGGCATGACAACAAAACAGTAAAATCTCTGCAGGTTCAGTCACTGTTCTTAGCAGTAGGGAGTCTATATTTTCTGGAAAACAGTCCAGAAGAATCACTCCCAGAGCACAATATGGAAGGAACCAAGCTACTCAAACCATAAAAAAATATCTAAGTAAAATGTGACTTTGTTAATTTTTCCCAGGAGAAACATATAAATCATATGCTACCACCTGTTGTATTTTGCCCATTAAAGGACAGGATTTTTTAAATTCATCTCTGCAAGTTTTTCAAAATTCCTTAGTATTTCATCCCTCAAATATTTAATTGCTTCTGACTGCCTTCAGGAGGTGTACTGGAAGAAAAGCCGTTGTGCAAGGCAGCTGTGAGGCCTCAAGCAGTTCCAGCTTTTCCCAGTTAATTCTATAGCCTGAAAGCAAGCCAAGATCTTGGATTAACAGTAGAAGGGTGAGGATTGTGGCTTCAGAGTTTGTTACAAACAAAAGCACATTGTCAGTGTATAGCATCTAATGGTACTTCAGTGAACCATCCCTGATACTCTGAATGCTTGGGTGAAAGCATACCATGATTGCCATTTATTTCAGGGCATCAGCAAATTCTGATGTTGTTGCAAGCCCATGGGGAGGAGGCATCTGTAGTTTAGCAAAAAATCCCAAACAAATGCAACCCTCTCCTTCACCCAAAAAAATACCCCCAAACCTAAATTCTTGACTGCAAATAAAACAAACAAAAAGTTATCTTTGCATGGGTAGCTTTCAGATCTTGCATGCAGGACCTTAATTAGACTCATAGAGATTTTATTCAAATTAAGGAATTATATTTTGTAAGCTTGATGAATATCTCATTATATATTATGCCTATCTCAGACTGCAGTAATCATTTCCCCAGCTGCTTTTTGCTTAAGATGGCAAGTTAGCAGTCTACCTACTTTTCTCCCTGACTCCCAGAAGTCTTAACAATGTGTAAATTCAATGCGGGCCATATGCAGTTTATTTAACCTCTCCAGGTGCTCTGGGAAAGGACTTTTAGCCTGTTGCTGATCTAATTTCATCTTCTGTCTTCACCTTTTCCTTAAAACCACAGCAAAACTAATAACTTAGCCTCAAAGCAAGTCTTTAAAGCAGCTTGTCAATTTTCCTTAAAGAAAAACTGAAGGATCAACCACCTTTTTTTTCCCTTTTTGTATAAACAACCTGAAATGGGGATCTAAAAAGAGCATGGTATTAAATTTCTGTTTTATTTCATGCTCAAAGTACATGCAGTATGTTTTATAGTAATGAATGCACAATCAGAGATTAGGAGTACATCAGCTGAGGAGTTGAACACAGCTCCCATGAGGACAGGAAAAAAAAAAAAAGAATAATCAACCTATGAATACAGTCTTTATTACAATACTACAGTTCTAGAACATCTTATTTATTACTTGAGTGGAAAGATTTATGTACTATTAGTTCCAGATTTCATTAGACTTACATACAGTTATGATAAGGATGTGTACATCTCTGGAAACTTGTCAAAATGGCTATGAAAATTCTGCATGGTGAATTCCCCTGGTCACAGACCACATGTCTGACATGATGGCTTCTCAGGCAGACCATGTTCTTCTCCTAGTTTCTTCTTAGAAAGCAAACTCAGCAGGTAGAGCTGTTTTTATGCTCTGTATAAACCCCAGCACAGTGCAATTCTTCTACATTGGGACTTCAGTGTGTTAGGATAACGCAGATAATAAAAATCAAAACAATAACAGTATAAAACAACACAGGAAATCAAATTCAGCACTGTACAACATACACAGCTTGCAAGAAACCTGACCCAACTCAAATCTGCCCTTTGCTCTACAACTTCCCCTGTAAAGTCTTGAAAATGCATTATTTCAGAGATGGGACTGTGTCAAAAAACTTCAATTTTTTTTTTTTTTTTAAATCTTCCTTGTGTAAGGTGGTTTCCTTATGTGGGGATACAGAAAATTTTATTATCTACCTTCAGGGTTTGGCTTTGGGGCCAAGAACTCTTGGCCCTCAGCATATTGTGTGAAGTCCTCCGACAGATCAAGTATTTCTGAGGGAAGTACCAGAAAATTTCCTTGTTGTCACACGCCTTGGAGCTCCCTGTGGGTCCCTGAGGCTGTCTAAGCGATCTGCTCTCCAGATCAGCCCTTTTACACTGGGGGAAATTCCCAAACCTGGGCAGCGATGCCACGCTAGGATTTAATCCCCGAGTGAGCACACACAGCCCGCCTGCACCGCAGGCACTCACAGACGGATCAGGGAGGGAGACACTGCAGATCCTGCTGTACCTCCAGACATGACGGGGTTTGGCTGCAGTTGCTTTAAGCCAAGAGGGAGGGAATGTAGCCTACAGGAGGAAGGAGTGTGGAGGAGTCAGCTTGCTCCTGGATTTACTGGAAGTTAGTTAAGTAACCATATACAGAGGATATAACTAGTAATCAGGACATGAATCTCTGCATACAGTTATTTCTGTAAGAAGCCAAACACATTTGGCAAGCCTGGCATTGTCTCACATTATTAGCTGGCAAATAGTGTACAAAGTCTTTCAGTCCAGTGAGAGCAACAGCAAAGAAGAGATTGCAGTTGACAGGAAGACAATAAAAACATCTCTGAGCATGGAACAAAGAAGGGACTTGGAACAACAGGAGCACTAAATTCCAAGCCTTGTATAAGCATGGAAAGAAGAATTCCGTCCATGACCAAGCAGATCATGGGTATTCAAATTACGAAAATTAAGGAAATAATTTAAAAGTGAATACTTTGATGTCCTGCTAACTTGAAACACAAAGAACAAAAGAATAAAATCCAATTATCTAAAATCTTTGGTGAATAGACAAAAAATACATTTGATAAACAGTGACTGAGAATGAAGATTAACATTTCAGCTCCTGGAATAAGCAAAGGAAATTCTTGCTAAAAATTTACTGCTCAGAGCATTAGTATCCATGTTTACATTTAGAGATCTGAAAGATTCACTAAACACAGGAAAGATCATCCATGGGATGAATGATTTAGGTGAACCCAAGAAAAAGAACTGACCACTGAGAGAAACGGCCCAAGCCCAACAAGTGTCTCTGAACAGAATGCATTGAGTTGCTGAAAATATATATAAAAACTAGATGAACTGAGAATGAAAACCTAATATACCAGAGGCTGGAGCAAAAGGAATTCAGGTGAGACTGGCATAAACTTGTCAAAGTTTATCATAAGCACCACGATGTCAAAATTAAAATGAAAAATAAAAATGGAGCACAACTCCATGCACCCTAAAGTACTCATTTAAAAAAAAAACCACCCAAATAGAAAAAAAGCATTTAGTCCGTAACTGTAACTACAGAAAGTACAGAAAAGCCAACTCAGGACACCAGGGTAGGCAGTCACTCCAGTGCAGCAGAGAGGGCAAGGACTGGAGGCTCCTTTAGGAGAGTCCACCTCAGTCTGGCTCTCAAAATTACCTGGAGTGACCCTAAACGTGAGAGTCAATGGCAGAGCAGAGGCAAAGGCAAGAACAGGGCTGGAGGAAAGTTTAAGAGAGAGAACACACAGAAGCCAGAGCAGGAGCAGGGTCTTGGCTGCCAGAAGCGGCCAGCCTTGCAAGAAGCCATGACTTCCCACCCCCAGGCAGGCTGCAAGAGACCCCCAGCCTCCCCACACAATCCTCAAACTCAAAGGCAGAAGGGCACAGGGCACATCCCAGGAGGAACCAAGGAAAAGCCTTGGATTTACACACAGAGCACAGACTATCCTTTTGGACAGGTTTATTTGCATCAGATATCTACCAAGAAACAGGCAGTGAAGTTTTACAAGCACTTTTACCCTGCACAGAATAAAAGAGGGATCATGCACAGAATGAAAGAGGGATATTGGCAACTCTTTGAGTAGTCAGCACAACCCCATTACCTTCCCTCTCCTGAGGAGTGATTTTCCTTATCTATATCAGTGACCTGGATCTTGCTATTACACCAATCCCACTGAAGTCTGCTTTATTTTGATGGAAAAGTCAGCAGCAGACCCGGATCCCCTCAAGGGACACCCTGGTACCAGTCACTCAACCCATGGTTGTGTTATAAAACAGCAACCTTCTGCTTTGCTAATGTGCAGACATATGAGCTGTAAGCAATTTGTATAAAATATTTTAAGATACCAAGAAAAGAGCAAAAAAGCAAAGATGAGAAACAATAGCATACTGTTAATTTTTGGGTCATTTAACACAACTCCCGGTAATTTTCTTATCTCTGTGCATCAAGTTTAAAACTGGAAAAAAAAATAATCATCATCTCTCCTTGTATACATCTCAGCAAACCCTACCAGGATACTTCAAGTTTGTCTCAGTTGGCTTCTGTTATGTTGACTTCTGCTACAGGACGAGTGAACACACTGAGGAATAGAGCCATAATTCTGCTCCAAAATCTAATGCCAGCTGGAAACAGTGAAATTATGACATTGGACTTGTCAGTGGGGATGTCAACAGCAGTAGCATGAAAAGGTTTTATGAAATACTTTTTTTTTGCAGTCCACCAGATCCTGTAAAAATGTGCTGAAGTTGCCTATTATAGCTTGATCTAAGCCTCTTTGGATTCATACATGTCTAATAATGGGTTTTAATAATCTCTGGATCAAAACCTTTAATGATAAACATGTCTAGAATAACAATTTTTACATTCCCTACAAGTAAATATTTTGGTTTAAGCCCCTCTTCTCCACAAACAAGGCAGGAAATAAGTTGCAACTAGCTTGCCTCTTGATTTTCTTTGTGTATTACAGCAAATAATATAACAGTGATCGCTAATCATGACTGAGCTAAAATCTAGAATAAACTGACATTATTCCTCTTGGCTCCTGTTTGAGGAAGAAACTGGTTAAAGGCTGGCATAGCATTTGCAGGAGAGTATTTTATACTGCTGGTTTTGTACTAACAGTATTTAAGAAACTGTCATGGAATTAGCAAATTAGTAACTGGGTTTAATAAGGGTAATACTAACTAAACAGCTCCAGATAAAGTGTCCTATACTTTACAAACCTTTGCACTGTGCCAGAAGAATGTGGGAAAAAAGCTAATCAATAAAAGACAAAATAGAAGCATTACCTCATCATGACGCAAACTCCCATAGCCTAAACACTGATGCAAAAGGAGAAAACTAACCAGTGACTCCAGAGATAGGAGTAAACCTTTGGTCACATCAAATGCTCCACTCTAGTTAGAGAAGTACCTACCTCCCAGTAAAGTAGCAATCTCTGGTTTTACCCCACAAAAATGAAGATAGAGATAAAAAGCAAATAGAGAAATGAATTATTTTTATAATAGAGTGCGATATCTTTAGGCCAGACTATGCTTTACAAATTATTTGTAGATAGCTGACTGCAGAGAAGCATCTGTCATAATTCTGACCTCCGTGTGTTGCCATACCCTAAGGCAGCAATAACATGTGCCCTTTACTGAATAGCAAATCATGGAGCAGTATGTCAGTACATCAGCCACAAAGTATATATGCAGCTATGAAAGAAGAAATTATTTTAAGAAAAAAGAAGAAATTATTTTAAAGCTATGCTGTCTCCTGGAATGAGATTCTTTGTCTGAATGACACACTAGAAAGCTCAGTGTGCACCAGGGGGACTTCTCAGAAGTTTCTTGTTTCCCTTTAACATGGCCCATAGTTTGTTCAGCTGTGCAGCTATGAGGCACAGGCACTGTCAGTACAAGTTCAGTGGTTTGTCCTGACAGTCATGCGTACTTTGAGCAGCATTGTCAAGATTTGGTCCTTCCTACCATCAGAAGCATCTTGAGGAATGAAAACAATCAACAGAAGTTTTTTCAGATTAAAAAAAAGCACTACACAAATAACCTCTTTTTAACTGAACCTGAATTATTCAAATTTTTTATATGCTTAGCACAAATTATGGTTCCATTCAGACTTTAGGCAAAGGCAAACAACAACCCCAGAGCAGGCAACTCCAGGCACAATGCTCATCCACTTACAGCAGCTTGATCATTTGAGTGCGCTACAGCTTGCCTGTCGTTTGCTTCATGCTGCTTTTGGAGCTGTTTTTTCCATTTGTTTGTGTTGAAGGCTGCATTTGTTTTCTTTCCTTGTACTGAAAAAACTGGAGTACTGTTGACAGTAAAATTATTAGGCCCTTTACCCTAAAGTTGTCAACCAGTCTTGGCTGTTAACAGATCTAACAATTAGGTAATTAAAAGTATGATTGACAGGCAAACAGCGAAAGAAACGAAACCTGTTATTGCACCCCTTCAGAGCAACAAATAAACCCTCTGTACGTTTTCAGTATTCACTGGCTTCAACAGGCCTAATTATCCCTGGTTGATGAGTATGTGCATAGCATTCAGAAAGTGTAAGGTTTTCATGTCACTTGTTTTTTTTCTTCATGGCTTTTTTTGGGGCTTTTTTTTTTTTCAGCTAGAGTCCTTTTTCCAATACGTGTGTGCATTTTGAATATAATGCTAAAATACTGGATGTCACCCCGACTGCTGGAAATAAGCCAACATATAATAATATCCTACCAGGAATGCTTAGGAAAAATAAATCACTTCAGATCCTTGGGAGTCAGTGGTACAACTGCTATTCCCTTGTCAGAAGCAGGCAAGCGCATATGTTTAGTGCTGCACTTCAAGGTAGGCAGTCAGAGCTGCTCTGCCGTACGGGACCAGCCTGGATGACTGACAGTAACAGAGCTGTCACCGTGTGTTTCCCATTTTGTGCAGTGTGTGGTTCTGCACCCTGCTGTGTACCTCTTCAGTAGCCACTGATTTGATATGATGCATTCTGAGAGGCAGAACACCTGATGATGTATTTTAAAATTAAACCAAAACCTTGCTGCTCTTTTCCAATTTAGACATCTAGGGAGAATTCTGCGCTGTATGGGATCCTTTAATTTTTTATTCTCCCTCTTTCAAATCACATTCTCTGCCTTTCTCACACACAGACCAGGCAATAAATCTGTGTGTGCTTCGTTTTTGGTGGGCATCATTCAAAGGCTGATTTGTTAGGTGTAATTACATTCACAGCAGTTTGAAAGAATTGAGCTAAGCTGCCTGCCCTTCAGCTGCAAGTCTTGGTTTACAGTGCACCCTATTAATATTCAGCTGGGCAGACAGATGAAATGCCCTCAACAGGTCTTAGATGTCTTTAGCATCTTAGTCCCCTAACTCTGTAAACATTGGTTAGCTCTGGGAGCAGGGGCTGCTGTGCTGCACGGGCAATGGCACTCTGGGGGAAGGGATCCTTCCAAGAGCCTGAAAGCCACCTGAATGGCTTTAGGGACTTCTCAGATATTTACCCTTTCTTGTGGCTAACAGTCTGAGCTTGCAACCGCAACTGGCCAAGCAGAATTCACCACACACAGCCAGGCTGAGAGAAGAAGGGAGAAAAATCCTCAGAAAAACTACCCCTGCAACCTCACTCAGCAGGGCCAGGACCTCTAGGTCTTCAAACTAAATGACATCAGAGCAGGTGACTACACACAGGGGGTTTTTTTGGAACAATAATCAAGACAGATGACAATACAGCTACGCTGCTGTCTCTCTCCTCCCACTGTATTTCCTCCTCTTCCTACACACTATCATATCGCTTTCATGTCATATTCAAAGCAGCATTTCAAACCAAGAGCCGGAGCTAGAAATGGCTTGTTGGAGGGAGACTGTTCTCTCAAGCAGGATATAAAAATTGAGATGGTGCTGTAGAGGAGGTTACATATTTTTTTACACATGTATTATAAAAGAACTTGGCCAACCCTGTCACTAGGATGAGATGCAGTACCACTGTTAATGAAATGCCTTCAGTCTCTTAGCTTTGCTGCTTTGTGATTAATGAAAAAAACAACTTCACAGGCTTTCCAGAGCTATAGTAACCTAACCAGTGCTGACACACAAGAATACAGAGAGGTTGTTCTGGAGCAACAGTTTTGCCCATTCCCATTTTCTGATGAAATTGATCCATAGATCAGAACCCCTTTCCACACTCAGTCCTTCTTCCCCTCCTGCATGTCTCTGCACCTCTGCCTTGATGCTAAACCCCTCTGTGTCCCACCACTGACTTGAAATAGCACATCAGCTCCTGTGGCAGCTGGACAAGGGAAAACACACAGCAGCAAAAACGAAGCAGGTGGTCTGCTGGCAGACACCCCACATCTTTGAGACTTGAAACATTCCTCTTGCCTTGTACTAAACATGACTAAAAATGGTTCACAGGTTACTAGGGATAAGGGAAGGTTGGGCCTGCAGTCATATCCCGGACCATTCCTCATTCATCTAAATTAAAATAGTAAAAAATAATATATATGCACCTTAAATGGATTTTGAGGAGGAAACTGTCTTTTTTGCATGGCAAAACTATGAATATATAGAAAACCTCAAAGGTCAATTACAGGGAATTAGGGGATCAAAAGCTATGTAGAAGCCAATTTATGTCTGCACAGCAGAGAGAATGGATTACTGATCAGGGCAGAGTTTGACCTAAAGGGAATTAAAACAAACAAACAAAACAAACCCCTAAGATAAAGTCTCAGGCTCTTTGTAAGATTTAAGGATGTGCAAATTTCCCAAGTAACAAGCTATTTTTATACCATCTATTTTAAACCTTTCTATTCATGAGATGATTCTTTTTATTCAAATCTATTATACAGACCATACTTGCTAGCTACTACATTTTAGGACCATGAAAACTGTAAATACTGGTTTGTATTAAAAACAGGTCTGAGGATTTAGCATTTGCATCCAGACAAAGTCTTTTGGAAGTTCATAGGTGTTTTGATTCAGACCCACTTGAGGGCCTTGATTCTGCAAGATGCAAAGTGTTTTCAGCTCCCTCCAAAGTCCAATGCAGTTGAAAGTGCTCTCTACTTTGAAGAGCTGAGCACATAATTTTAAAATCTCTGTTAAAAAAAACCCCAAAACAACAAAAAATAAAACAAACAACCAACAACACTCTCCTCAATGATCCATTATTTACAGGGCATGAATTTAATTACTTACTGTAACTAAGCTCAAGAAAACTAGTCTTCTCACTTGGAAGGATACCAAATTTCCATGTCTGCATATAGACACAATCACATACAGTGTGACCTTAACAAGATTTATGGTGTGGTTTATTAATTCTCTAAATTGGTTCCATAAATCTACACTAGCCCTCACTATTTAGCTGAGTAAACTGTCTTTGATCTCTGCAGAGAGAAGAAACATACAAATCAGATTTCTTTCATAAAGGTACTGGGCCAGACCCTGCCCTCAGAGGTATGGCCAGCAGCTCCTCATCCTTGTCTCCATGGCAGGAATTTACAGCAGAATTTTGTCTGCCATATGCAAATCACATCCCCAATTAAAACAGTTTGAGTTTCTAGATATGGGCATTTTATCTGTGCAGTGCTGCTCATTTTGAACAACTAACAAGTCCTGGGGAATTTGGGAGATTTTTTCCACATGGGGAAAAAGTTGACTTTGCCTCATTTTATTTACAGAAAGCTGTTACAAGATAACACTGTCTATAAATATTTTACTTAGAACAACACAATCACTTTAACAAAGATAATTTTATTCAATATCTGCTTTTGTAGGTTTAAGCAATGGACTGGCTGCTCATGCTCCACAGTGGACCAAGCTCAGCTCTCTGGGTCTGCAGAGCCCTGTGCTGGGATATTCTATATATTATCTCACAGGCAGTTTTCACACAGCAGTTTTTCTTCTTGCCTGTAGAAATCCATACTGGGCCTAGATGTGGCTTCATTCAGGCAGGCTGCTCTGACAGTTCACATTGCTGCTGCCCTCCCAAGATAAATCACAACCATTTCCACTAAGCCTCTGAAAAAATTTGATAACAACAGAAGTCAAACATTCTTTAAGGGAATGGAAAACAGTGAACTCAAGAAACCTGCATGACGTTAGGATACCTCAATTTTGTTTTATGCTGATCAGGAAAAGGAGGGGAAAATTAGAGTATACTTTACTTTTATTAGCATTTAGAAATTTTGCTTTAACAGTCAAATTAAGCCATGATGTGTTATTAAGTAACAGCGTGTTTGCAAACTTATAAAAACTGAAAAGTATTTCACTGAGTTAAAATCAAAATGTGACACAACACATCTTTTGCATTTGCACCACACTGAGCTTAGAAAGCAGCATCATGTTTACTACAATGTCTCGGGAAAACTGAACCAATGCTACTGCTCTTCAGTTCAGACTTGTCCTCCCCTATGTTCTTCACCTCCTCATAAAATTCAGATTTGAGGTTTGGTTAGGTTCATTTTTAGTCTCAGTTCAAAAACATTTTCAAATAGAAACTGAATTATCCCATAGGCTTATGTGTATATTAATATAGCTCTTTCCTGTACTTTCGAGTTTAATTTTGAGATTAAATAGCTCAACCTTTTGTGTTGAAAATACAAAGAAACTAGCCTGGTCTGCCTCTTTTTTTTGTTATAAAGGGGCCTCTTTTTTAGTTATAAGTGGATTCTTAAAACACTGGATGTGAAGAACTAATTTTAATAATGATATTATTCTTTAATTATTTCTTTAACTTTATAATTCCATCAGTTAACACGGTGCACAAGAGGCAGAATTTGGCACCCTCAGTGTGCACCTCACAGAGGTGAAATTCTTTGCAGACACCATCTGGAACCATTGTTCAAGTCTGTGTCAAATATGACAAAAACTGAAGAGATGAACATGAAAAGAATAGATTCAGAAAATATCTAAAATAATTAGTTACCCTAGAATACTGATCTCCAGGAGGCTGCACACATCTACTGTTTCTGATAACTCCCAAACCAGAATTCATGAACTCTAAATGGACTCCTAAATTTTACTGAAAAAGTGAGGACACAACACATCTCTGTCATGGTGGGAGTTGGATCTGAAGACCTTAACAGACAAAAGACTAATTAAATAGACAAAATATACAGCAGCTAATGCTTTATCTCTGGAGCTGGGAGACATTATACCAAAGCTGCAGGAGCTACCTGAGTGTTGAAGGAGAAATGTTTTTGCTAGGTACAGCCGCACAAGCTGCTGTCTAACAAGCTGCACAGGAGCCAAAGGCCCAGGATCTGTTGTTTAGGTGGATACCAATTCCCTCTTTTTCCTAATAATAATAATTAAAAAAAAAATCCCCACCACTCTAGAAGAATTCCTGATACCATGATAACATGTTCTTGTCTTTGTTAGATCAACCTTTTATCTAGAGCTTAAATCATCCTTGTTTTTCTCCCCGGGACTCAATCCAATGAAAGCACTTCTTTGTTCAAAGGTAGTGCCTCAACCTGAACACAACAGGTGGCTGAAGCTGCATTAACTCAAAATACAGCTAAAAATGTCCTTTGTGTGTTTGTGCTGTATACTGATTAAAGTCAACTATTTTGCTATTAAATCGGAGCCAGCTCATTGAGACTTCTTCACGTACCGTGATTTCTAAAGTCTCTGAACAAGAGATAATTTCTTTAACTAAAGGCACTCCAAATGCAAAATGTGGCTTTACTCTCTGTAAATGAAATTTGCCATATCTGTTGTAATTTTATTCCTGTGTGCATTATACTTGTTTCCCCATCTACATTTTCCTTTTCTTCTATTGACAGTAAATTTCATCTGCCACTCTAGCATGCTGTCACTCACTCCTGTTAGATTCTTCTGCAACTCTTTATGCTTAAGTTTGATTTCCAGAATAATTTTCTATCACCAAATGCTCTCATTATTCAATTTAGTATCTAAGTTCATTTATGAATATGTTGAACAGCACAGCTACCAGCTGGATACTACTAAGTTCCCTTTACCAAGCAAGCTGACCGTTTATTCCCACTTATTTTTCCCCCATCTTTTAGCTAGTTATTAACCCCTAAAAGGATTGTCCCTCTTGTTTTATGATAGCTGGTTCTTTCTTACCAGGTGTCTTCTGCAAATAAAACCCAGCAAAAGGAAACAGCCTAGGAGTGTGTGGCATGGACTCAGGGGAGGTGCCCTGCTAGGCCTCTTGGTAGTGAACAGAGAAGGACTAGTGAGTGATGCGATGCCTGTCTTGGGCAAAGCAATCACAAAATTATACAGTTTTTAATTCTTGGAGAAGTAAAGAGTTGGGTCAGCAGAAATTGCAAGCTTGGACTTCTGGAGAGCAAAATTTGGATGTGGCACCAGAGGACATGGACTTGGCAGTGCTAGGTGAATAGCTGGACTCAGTCTGAAAGGTCTTTTCCACTCTAAAAAATTCTATGACTCTATGAAAAGCCATCAGGCAGAAATTGCTTAGAGACTTTCTGGAAATTCAAAATACACCCTTACCAGCTCCACTGCAAAGGTTTTCATTTGTCTGTATTCAATTCCTTTACATGAGCCTCCAACAAATCTGCAAGATAAAATCCCTCTATAAATGCCATCTTGTGTTTTTACAATAAATCATATTTAGCTGTATTTCTACTTTATTATTAGCATGGACTCTTCCCAGTAGAGAGGTCAGATTCATTCCTGCTCAGATATTTGTCTTTTTTCTTCTAGGACCAAGGAGGTCTTATTTATTACCATATTATTGACTCATATTCCATTTTTCATCCACAAGTACAACATTTTTCTGTAAAACTGCTGTCTAACTAAGTTCCCCAATCCTGTGTCTGGCTAAATGCTTGTTATACCTCTGTCTGACGTTGGTGGCTGATTTCTCCCTGGGTTGGATCTGACAACACAAAAAGCAAATTCAGCTGAAAAAATTTCTTCCAAAGGGAGACCCTTTACCCACCTGATCCCTCCCCAATCCGTTGGCAGTGACACCTGATAGTGGAAGTAGGAACACATGCTTATTTATCAGTCCCCTCTGGCAATTAGTTGGGTCTGCTCTCTCTCTGGTATGCTGTGCAAGAACAGGCTGTATACTTGTGTTACATAAAGATAGTTTAAGGCATATCGATGTTTTTGCATTGATGGGACATGAGGAAGGTGATGAGTGCGTTTGTGTATCTGAGCAGGGTGTGGATTGTTGCTGGATGATTAAAACACAAAGTATGTTATGGTGAGATAGATTACTTGAAGAATGTACGGCAATGAAAACCACTAGAGGGAAGAAAAATGACTTGATTCTAATACTGAACAGTATGCAAAAGGTTAGGGAAGAAGACAGTCAAAATATAATTTCAGAGCCTGAGTCAAATCCCACTGAAGTAAATGAAAAATTCCCTTTGGTTTCAATGGAGTCTGAATTTGATTGTTAATAGCTGTCATTCTGCAACTGCACTCACACTTCAAATGTGTTTTAAATTTAACCCCAAAAAATTAGACAAGTAAGGTACCATGTGAATTGTAGAATTTGATTAATACATATGGAAAAATCAATTTATTGAGTCCCATCCTACTTCCTTTGGAATCGGTGAGAGCTTTACCATTGATTACAGCTGCAGAAAAACCTCACTGCTTCCTAGAGGGAGCTTTCCATCTGAGTCTCCAACAAGGAAATGCTCATTCACAAGCCGTGTGATCTAATCCATGGCAGCTTTAGCAGAACACACTGACATCCCTAGAGAGCAGGATGAAGTCAGATCAGGGCTGTAAGATGAACCAAGGCCACGTAAAGCCTTGCTTAAGTCAACATAAGGATATTATAGTCGAGATTTCACCACGACCTTTCCATTGCAGTGGGAACTTGAAGCAAAGAGGTTTGAGCGAGAGTTGAAGCGGAGAGACCTGGTGATGCAGGGTTACGTAATAATCCAGCCTGCTAATCACAAAAGCATGGATAAGCATTTCAGCCTGCATCGCACAGGCAAGCATCTAATCTTGGAGATGCTTTCTGGTGGGGTGTTTTATCTTCCTTTCTCTTTCTTTCATTTTTTTTCCTTTTCCTTTTTTTTTTTTTTCTCAATTGTCACCCAGCCTGAGGTGAGAGGAAAGAAAAGAAGCCCCCCTACAGATAAACCATAGCAATCAGGATAATGATTGCAAAGGATCATCAGTCTTCAGGACATGACCTGACCATCACCGAGGGCTAGAAGAACATTTTTCATCTCTCCCTTTCTTCCCTCCCTCCTAGTTTGTCATTGCACAAATGTAGGGAAGCAGGGAAGCAGAGATGGTGTTTCTGATTCTTAGGCTAGACAAAAGATAAAATGTACAGGTCACCCCTATTGGGTCAAAAGCAAAGGAAAAGGAAAAAGAATCCCTGAGAAAAGGATTAAGCAGGAATCCTCCAAATCCCTGCCTTGATTCACTTGTTCCTAGAAATGAAAAGAAGCCAACTGAGCTTGCAATTGCCTTTCCCAGATGGGAGAAAGGGACTTTCCAAATTCTTCATCTGTCATCAGCCAGGGATAGAAAACCTTTGTCATCATCCCAAGGAAAAGAAGAGGGTAAACATTTGTCAGAGAGATGCTCTGTATCTCATTTGTTAAGCACCTGAAGTGTAAAAAATTATAAGTCAGGCCCTGCTACATGTTATTTGTTGTCCTATTGTAGAATTACTATAAGGTAATATTTCAAAGGATTTCTTTACAGGAGAATTGTAACCAGGTTACATAAACTCCCAAAGCAGGGTCCACAAAATTACTTAATATATTTTGTTGATATGTATCTTTTATTCCTAAAGGACGGCATTGAAGAAAACTGAAAATAGACAAGAGTGCACTGAATGCTGCACGAAAATCTGTAAGGCAGTTTAAACACATGATTACAAAAACCATTTATCTGTTATTGTCACAAACTGCATTAACCAAGCAAATCACATATATCTGTCCCATGAGGACACTAACTACTCTTCTTTGAAGTTTTATCACAGTTCAGATCCTACAAGATCTTACTGATACCATGACATCTTAGACGTCTTTTCCAACCTTAATAATTCTATGATTCTATGATGTGGTGCTGCTCAAAAGGCTTTAATATGCTATTAGGAAAGGAAATTAATGCATCTGTGGGAGATGAGAAGCTGATCCGCTCAACTGGACAGAACAAATCCAGTGTAAAGTGGAGAATCACAGATTTCAAACTCTCTGTGCTCTGACTAATTTAAAACACATTTCAAGAAGCAAGACAAATGGGAGAAGGGAAACCCTTCCAATCATCAGTGCCAGCTGTTTTACAGCAGGGTTATAGGGAAAGCCCAGGGGACAGGAAGGGGGCACACCAAGCACCTGAACCCACTATTGATCCCCTCCTAAGGGCTGGGGTATATTAGAGACCTTGCCAGGGAGTGAGAATCAGTGCCATAGGGCTTACACAGATTGGCACCTCCCTGGCTGGAATGAAGAAAGGACAGACTCAGACTGGTGATGGACACAAAGATCCAGTCACTTTTGCTACTCCTGAACTCATATATAAGATGTATTCACAGAAAAGTAATTTACCCTGCTCATATGCTACTGAAGCCTATGGGTAAATAGCAGCTTCACTGAACAGCTCATCTGTAATGTTCTGCTGGCCTGCAACAGGGATTAAATAACTATGAAGTAGTTGGATGGAAGACTGAATATATTTTTCTGTTATCAAAAAGATGTGCATTAAGCTATTCTTCAGAACCATGGGAAAAAAATATTTGTCTCATGTCTGAGACTTTCCTTATTCTCCAGAAAATTGAATGACAGAGGCGAAGTAATAACAGAAAAATAAACCTCAACAAAAGCCCCAAAATGAACATGCTCTTTTCACTGCACTGAGATTCTCCCAGAGGTGAGAGCAAAACAAGGTCTTTGGAATTTTGGATGTATTGACAAGTTGTTGTCAGATTTCATATACATTTATTACACCACACTTGAATTCTTCAGTGCACACTTTACTTGGCTAGTAATGTTTTCAAAATACATGGACCTCTGAAATTGTTGAACAGGGCTCTTTCAGAGAGGCTAAAATGCTTCACTGCACCTAAAAATAGGCAGTGACAGCACAGCATCTGAGGTACAGTTGCCAGAGGTATCAGAAATACCTGCAAAGGGAAGATTTAAAGGATGAAATATGCTAAACCCTGTTCCTCCACTTAAATGACTACAAAAACTCCATGATTTATGGTAATTCATTGCAAGTTCTCCAGCACCATCACATCAGAGACCTCTCAACCTCCATGTACTAACCTTAGAAATTTACCTAAGTTGAGGTTGTATTCTGCTGTATTTCTGCTCTAGAAACAATCAGTGTTGAACAGATGAAAATTTAGGAAAAAGAAAAAGCTAATTTCCTGACTTCCATTGTGTCACCTCCTTTCCAGATGAAGTCTTTTATTCATCTTGACCTCTGTGTCATGCTTAAGATCACCTTCAGATCAACATTTCCTCTCATGTAAAATTCAATATGCCAATATAGGAGAATAAATGGATGTGAAGAGGACTGAAAAGAACAAAGCAAAGTACTCTTACAGAAACACTAATTATAACCTATAATTAAGGAGCAGATGATTTCAGAAAGTTGTAAATAAAATTACTAGATTATTTACGGAATTTGCTGCACTTTCCAAAAAGTAAGGTTAACGTAGTTTATATAACCAAATAGATGCCTGGAAACTCCCACTTTATCACAAAACTCAGTCAAGAAATGCTAGAAAACTTAGGAGGTCACCCTGGAAAAATGCAGCTAAAACTTAGCATTACCTCCTTTGAAGCTCCTTACTCTAAGGGCAAAATCTGGTATTTAAAAACTCACTTTCTTGATGTGATTTTGCAATCTGGTGCCCCCAGTCAAACAATGTATGTTTTGTGCCTTATTATTTGTTATATGAATATTTTGCTCTATCCCAAGTGAGAAAAAAATAAAAGCACACTCCTACATAGGCAAGGGCAAAGAGCTTTATGTTTTCCCCTGCCTAGAAATCACACAGCAGCAGAGTGTCACAGGAAAGAGTGGCATCTTCAGCTAACATTGGTACTCCTCCATAATAAATAATTTACACTTGATGATCCATTTAAAGCAGATCATAATTAAATGTAATACAGTTGCACTTATTGATCCGCAGACCTATTGGATCTGTACAGGTCAAATCCTTATCGATCTGTAGACATAACTTTTTTCCAAGGGGCTCAATCTAAATTAAATCAAATACCACATTAAATGCTTAGACCATCTTTTTGGACTGGTGTGTGCTCTCCTGTCTTCAGAAACCTGCTGCTAAAAATATTCAGCTACAGAGTTTATCCAGATTTATAAATAACGTGGCTGGGGCAGCTATTCTCCTCATGGCTGTGTGCTAAGCAGACTTGCAAAGACTGGCATGGCAAAAAAGGGGTCCTTCAGACCCCACAGGCTACGACAGGAAGATCTAGCAAACTCTTGAGGTTAAAATACAACCTAAAAGGTCTCATGTTACAGTCACAGAGCTGCTGTTGGTCACACATCTCCAGTACAGAAGCACCTACCAACCCATGGCTGCAATTGATACAAGAGGTTCACAGAGCTTGTCTGCAGTTTCTTCCAAATAACGGCTAAGTCAACACTGTCAGGAAGCAGAGAACTATTGCGAGAGGCAGCTTCTCTCCCTTCACTTTCACGGAAATAAAAAGAAGAAAAGTTAAATTACTGTGGTTATTTTAGAAACAATGACTCTATAATATTAAAGAGGAAGAACATATCACACACATGAAGATTTAATCCTTCAAAAAGGCAAGTTACAATTTTCTATTAATTTTAGAAATCTTTATCATATAGTGTTTTATGTGTAAATATGTGTCTAGGAATCAAAATAATAGAGCTAAAATAGTTTGTTAGTAGTACAGGAATGACTAACAGAAATTATTTTTCTTTTTTTTGTATTTAAGTGGAACTAAAATTTTTGTAACTCAGGAAACTTCATTTCAAAGTGACATGTTTCATTATGTTTGAGGGATTTTGCAAAGATGAACGAAGTCCAAATACATAAACATCTGATTAAATCTTGGATTTTAGTGAGGATAGTTTATGATATAAAATATTTCTTCAAAAGAAAATCAAAACTAATAGGGAACTTTTGCTTGTTCCATTAAATGGTGAGATTTATTTCCCTTAAAAGGTTTAATTACTTCCTGTTCACTGATCTGCTCCAGTGTATTTGCAGAAGCTGATGTCACCTGGACCTCTGCACAAATTTACTTTTCAGCTTAGTGAGGTAGTTCATTATAAATAGGTTAAAGCAAATTCTAAATAAGCTATTCGCTACCACTGCTAACACCAAGAATAAAGAAAAGAAGAGAGCAAGAAGGATACTAAGCAAAATAAAAAAAAACCCTTCACAGTTCTGGTTTTCTTATTGAATACTGCCTGCAGCAGCTCAATTCAAATACTTAAATTATGTCAGCAATTAGACAAGCCTATTGTGCTTAAGATATTTCAGCTAGTCCTAAAAGTTAGAAAATTTTTCAGTGGGGAACACTTTTTTGTTGATTTTGATGCACTTTTTTGTGAAGAGGGATGGTTTAAGAGCTGCTAATTCTCTCTCAGTACTGGGGAACTAAAGAGACTGCATTTCTCTCTGATTTTTGTGACCACTGTTTGTTCACAATTTCTTTCCCAAAGACCTACTCACAGAAGTGAATACTGAAAAATCTATTCCCTATGCTAATAGGCTTACCAGCACATTAAAGGGCAGCAAAATCAGAAAAAAGCTTGTCTCCAACTAAAAAAGCCCATGACTTTGCTGTTTGTGGCTCTGTACCAGCCTTACAGATGCACACATCCCATGTCCCTGTGGCCTTGCAGGTGAGCAACTCCAGAGCAGTCCTCACTTCCGAGTTCTCAGTGTGCAGGCCTGCAGCACCACCTCCTCGAGGGTTTCCACAGCCTGATCCTCTCATAAGCAAGTTCTTTGAACTTGGATATGTGATACAGGTGCCCGTTGTAGCCCTGTGCATTTCCTTCACTTTGGCAATGGTTATGGAAGGTGTCAAGGAAATAAAAAGGCACTATATGTCCAATGTTAACTCCTGCTTTAATTAACATTTTTCTTTCCAGTCCCTTCGAGAAGAAATTCTAGGCTTGCCTATTTTATAAAAGACAGGTTTATTTTAGAATAGCTTAAAAGAGAAGAAAATGCTTATAATTCAGCCCAGAAAAAACAGTCATCAGTTTTTTGCTTACTATGTAACAGTCTGAAAGACTTCTGCAAATGTTCACCAAAATTTGGATTCATTGCCTTATAAAATGAAGTAATGCTAAAAGCTGTGTACTTTTTATTTTCTCTCCCTGATGAATGCTCTTGAAAAAAATTCTAAAGAAATAGGTATTTTTCACAGTGAGGTACAGGCAAGGCTTGCCTGTATTATCTATACCAATTGAGATGAAATTCAACAAACTTGAGTGGCATAGGTAAAAAAATTCTCTTATATTTCGCAAAACTAAATGAAGTCACCAGAGCAGTGCCATTAAAAGCAACCAAGACATGGAGTCATTTAAACGGCTTCCCCTAGATGGCTAGGTTAAGCTCTGTTAAAATTAATCCTTTTTCATGCTGGCAGGTGTAACAAAGAAAACCTTTTTGTATGGAGTGCAAAGAGGGTATTTTACTCTCTCAAAGGAAAGCTGCTTGATATTTCCATGGAGAAAACAGCACAAGTGATTAACAATTTAGATTTCCCATTCCTAAGCTTTGTTTATATAAATATATGGGGGATAATTTCTGAATCTGTAAGAGGATTTTCTACAGTCCAATGTAAAGAACTTAAAACTGCCATAAATGAGATGTTAAAAAAAATAAACAGATTGCCTTGATAAATGCCAGTTATTGCAGACTGAGCTCCACTGTAACACACAGAGCAGCTGACATTTAAAAGGAACCTGACTAGAATGCTAGCTCCCTAGGTAGAAATTTTCTTCTCTAAAATAATCTCAAATCTTTGTATGGTTCCCACAAGACAGGATCTCTGTAGTGATGCTCAGCCCTTCCCAGCTCATGGTTACGACCCACTTCAGGGCAGCCTTTTACACACACACAAGTAGCAAATGAGCATCTTCTTGAGCTGGGTCCAACAACGGGCATGTCATTGCTGGGACAGAAGGAACTCCAGAGACCAGGTCTTTGACATAAACATGGAGAGCAAAATGAGCTTCACTCTCCTCCACTTCCCTGCTGACTTTCATCCCTCTTCTCTGCAGGACTAATTCTTCCTCAGCTTTTACCAACTACTATTTCGCATCCCCGACTTAATTTCTGTAAAGGAATGAACCCATTTTCATTGAGAAATAGCGCTGTTTTTTCCAAATGCAGAGATAGATGAAAATAGCAAGCAACAGTAGTTTCCATCTTCGTGCTGCTTTCTTGCTCCCTGGGGCTTTCCCCTCAGCACAGAGGAGAGGATCAATATGCTTTGTCTTTAAGTTCTCAGCCTGTGGGAATTGCTTCACTGACCTGCTTCTTAAGCCTGCTCTTCACAGGTCTCTCCCACCAGTTTTAAATAGCAGGACCCCAGTCCCTGATTGTCAGAAGGGCTGCCCCCATTTACAGAAAGACAGCCTTGGTGCTGCTTGATGGCTTGACTGCAAGCTTTTTGGGGGTATTTTTAACCTTTTTTTTTTTTTAATTTGTCTGAATAAACAAATCCCTCCTCTCCCATAACTCTCCTTTCTTGTTGATTAGCAAACCTTTAACTGCCTCAGCTACTCCTCACAAGCACTGAACATGTCACGGAGGTTAGTAGAAGATTTACATAACTGACCCCTCTCAGTTCAGTACAAGATTTACATAACTGAGCCCTCTCAGTTTCTGACAAAGCTGCATAAAATCTATTTCTTACTTGATAATAAGTATGCTTGTCAATATAATTTCTCTCTGGCCCAAAGGAGGCGGGTCAAGAATAGGTAACAGAGCATTTAAAAAACAGAAGCAATAGCCAGATTCATGACTCAGAAAGGACCAACTCTTTGCTCAGAAAAATCCCATACAAGTGCTATAGGATAACTGTGCACTAAACCTCTACCCTCTTCCACAGTGAAAGCCACATATGAAAGTACAGGGAAGGATATGCCAACCTTTGCTCCCATGTCTTTGCCATGACAAATTGTCTGCAGCAGCCATGCAAGATGTGCAGGGTGACTTCACCAGCAGAAACAGATTAGCTTCTGACTTCTGCCTCTGCTGCTGACCAAAGATTTTCCACATCCTGATCTCCCTGACAGCAGAGCAATACATGCTGAGCATGGTCATAACTTCTGAAAACTATCATGAAAGAAAATATGAAATGACTTTGAACATCCCCTGAGACTCTCCTCAGTGCATCTAGAATGTCAGGACCATCACTGCATAAATCCCACAAATACAGGTAGCCAAAAATATCTCTATTCATATCTGTTGAATTCAAAACAAGTTTGAAACTTTGAATTAAATTTCTAGTCTTTGGAAAGTTTACTCGTTACACAGAGATGAAGAACTAATAAAGCTGGAAGGAAACAATACATTTTTAAAGCTGACTGAGACTCAGAACATCAGGGAAGAACTGTTGAAAATGCGCTCACTGCCACATCATTTTGACAGTACAGCAGTATCTCAGCAGGTTGTAATGCAACTCCTTGGTATGTCTAAGTGCACTGGGCCTCCAGGATCACTCTCTGGGAAGAGACGTCAAGGTTGTTATTAGAAAGTTGTTTACATTTAATTAAAACGCTCAACTTATCTGAGCTTCCATAAGGTTAATAAACCCATCAAATTTCTAGAGGGATTATAATCAGAACATATATGTTCCAGTAACTTTCCTCTGTTTCCACAAGATTTCTATAAAATATTTAAGTCCATCAAATATTGAACGTGCACACTTAATGATCTAAACTTTTATTTTAGAATGAGGTTTTTGAGTTTGAGAAGCTATCTGTAAATACTTAAACTCAAAAGAAAACTTGGCAGAAGCACTCTTTAGCTAGAGGAACTTGTGAAAATGTAATGACCTTTCATTCAGCCTGACTAGTTTACAGAGAAACTCTGCATCCTTCGCAGGTTTAACCTCTTAATACTTTCAGGTTTTTGAATCTCGCACTTTCATTGCCTAGAGCTGTACTTGTTTGTGATGCTGCACAATTTCTAGGTGACTAATTAGCCTCAATTCCAGGAAGGACAGCAGTAATATTTCTACACTCATGGGCCATCTTCTCTGCTGTGGTCATTGTGTACCCACTACCCAGAGCCCACCTCAGCTCATTAGGATGCTTTTCTGAAATGCTGCCTATACTGACAAGCCAAGCACGCTGTCCAGGTGCATCCTTCCTCCTTACTCAAGGTTTGGCATGGAGATGCCCTGATCCTCCAGCTGAGAGCTGCTGTGAGAAGGACTGATGGGTAAATAAGCTGGAGCGGGCTGGGAGCAGCCAGACGCCAAGTGGATCAGGTCCCTGGGGCACGGCAGGGAGTGCACTGCCTTCCTGGCCCTGAGACAACCTGTGTTATTTTCCACCAAGTAGCACTTGCTGATGATATCGGCAAGGCAAGGCCCACAGCCAACTCATGCATTATGTTGCTGATGTTACAGAATCAAATTTTATAGGAGAAGGCAGCTGGAAGAGGCCTCCAGAGAAATCTAGCTCACCTCTGTCCAAAAACAAGATCAGCAGTACTTGCGTCATTTTGACAGATGCTCACCCAACTTGTTTGCAAAGCCTTCCAATACCAAAGACTCCCTAATCTTCCCATCAAGTCTTGACTATTCTTACCATTATAAAGTTAGAGTTTTTCTAGTGACTAACCTCTCTTTACAGTCTGAGTGTATTACTTTGCCTTATGCAAGATAAACAGTTTATTTGCTGCCTCTTATGTATTTAAAGATTACCTTGCCTTCCCTGAATCCTGTCTTCCACAGACAAAACTTTCATTCATTCTTCTCTTCCTTACCGAGGTTTCTGAATCTGTGACCATTCTGCCTGGTCTCCTCTGGTCCCTCCAATCAGCAGTTACAGTTTTCCAGTCAAAGTGGCACTCTGTTCACAGTGGTTTCATCAGAAATACACTTCTCTAGTTATAAGAAAACGCTGTGAAACAGCATCAAACCCACAAATTAACTGATACAATAAATATAATTTCCCTCCTGTTAAAAGGCTGTATTGTTTTGTTACAGAATGAAGAAGCTGGACTTATTTGATATAATTTGATATTGATAAGACTGTGGCCTTAGCTTGCTTCTATTATCTCCTTAATTTCTTGTTCCAGTATTTTCTGAAGAAATTAAGCTGCACTGTCTCAAGTATTTTTTTCCTACTTTAAATGTATATAGTAAGTTTCCTTTTTCCAGCAGTCTAGTACTTTTCCCACCATCTGGAAATTAACAAAAATAGCCATAAGCAACCCCTTTTAAAGTATTCTCCAGATTTTATTTATTGAAAGATGAAGTCTTGCCCTTGTGTCCCTGGATTACTTATGGCAACATGGATGAAGTTGGCACTTTCAGTGAAGATGTGGCTTTCTGCCAGAGAGCAGTAAGGACTGTAATCTTTGCAACTTCACCTGCTAATAACTTGCCTCTGTTATGTAACAGGATGGCAATTTTTGGCCATCTTCTTACTGTTCTGGTCATTTGAGGTCCATTAGGTCACTGTTATTGTTCATTATGGGAAGATCTTCAATTTTTAGTCTTCACATGTAATGGGTTTTTTTCCTTACCTCATGTTTAAAAACTGCTCCCCTGTATTTTCCACTATACTTGCCATCTGGGCCTCATACCTCAGATGCAGAAATTGCCCAGAATGCCTCCTTACAAATCAAAAATCTTAAATTTAAAAAAAATTAACTTAAATTTGTCCCCCCCACCTTTTTCTTTTCTTCTGAATATCTTCATAATTGTGGCACTTGGGTTGAAAAATATGGGGTTAGATTTGGTTCTCAGAACTCATATATTAAAACTAGGATTCATATATTAAAACTAGAATCTTCCTAAAGAGAAACTATATTTCTGCTCCTAGCCAGCAATGGCAATATAAACTGAGTGTTCAATCAGACATGTATACCAGCTGCCCATGGCCACTTCACGTGTATTTCAGGGCTGAGATATATAAAAATCCAGCAAAACAAGAAACAGCATATCTCATTGGCTTTCCATGTGGAGCATAGGATTTGCCCTACCACAGAGGACAGCCAGTAGCATAAAAGTCACAGCTCTGCAGAGGACAGCCATTTCTGCTGCAATCCTGCTAGGGCAGCACTGGGGGCATGGACCCTCCTGTTGTGTGGGCCACACAACAGGTAGGAAACTGTTGGGGTCAGAGACCTCTCAGCTGGAATTCCTTTTACCCTGCATTTTGGGGTATCAGAAAACCTCTGTAACACTTGTTGAAAATATCTCCTGCATAAGTCTTCTAAGTCTCTGAAATTTTATCTTTAAGTTTCCTTCTTTCCATGCTCTAAGTAGATGTTAAAGGCATTTTTTCCCTCCTCAGTATATTTTCAGGCCACACTGAAGGATAAACCTATCATGTTTCTGACCCACTAGAAAAGCTGCTTTAGTGTTGCAGGAAATGTAATCTGTATGACCGACATGAAAGTGTTATAAGATGTGAGCTGCAGAGATTTTGGAAGGTTGTGTCTGAGCCACAACATCCATTCTTCATTGCTAGGCTTTGCAAGCTAATATCCTCTTAGCCTAATTTAAAATCATTAATTAAAACTGAGTTGAAACTGATGTGTAATGTAATAAGGATAAGAGGTCCCATGCCAAAAAAGAAGAGGAAGTTTTAAGAGATGTCCATGTATTTATATTTGCTCTGCTTTTCCTGAATCAGATTTCACTGTACAACATGACCCTAATTTAGTAAAGTCCTCAGATTTGTGAAGTTTACACACACATTTTGACAAAAAATTAGTAATTACTATGATGAAACTAGGAACCAGGCAGGCGGCTAGCAGGTTTTTTTGAGGAAATTATAAACACAATCCCTCTATTTCTTGGTCCTTCAAGGCTCTGGGTATATCACATCAACGCAGTAAGGAAAATCTGTTGAAATCAGTTGGAAATCCTGACTAGCACAATATGAGCTGTTGCTGCAGTGTAAGAAGTTCTTCATCTCAGCAAGTGATATGCTACAACAGGTTTTGTGAAGCGAATTCATTTTCTCTCCCGTGCATGCTGGGGTGGAGGCGGGGAGGAGGATGGGGAGCAGGAAGTAAAAACGATGGTAGAACAGTGGGGTAAAGAAGTTAGCATTTTTTAAATTAAACCTTTGCTAGTTTTCAGTGGGTGTAAAAAATAGTTAAATTCTGTAATTAAATTATAATTCCAATCTTAAACAATAAAAAGAAATCCTGTAATAATCTATGTGCAGTGCCTGACAGCTGGGCCGTCTGATCCTTGCAGTCTGCTTACAAATTGGTATTAGTGGCACTAATAAAGCTGATTAATGTTGTGACTAGAGACCCACTAACCTGACACTGCCAGCTGGGCGCACAAAGGCTGTCAATCTACATGGCAGCTGTTAAACTATGAGCGCCATAGCCTTTAATTTACATTTCAGCAACCTCCTCACTGTAATGCATTTTAATGGGCACGAATAAAAACCGCTGGTGACGTGCAGGAATTTCACAGGATATCGGTGTGTACACATTATATTAGTAAAATACCACTTATCAAAAGACCAGAGATAAAGCCAATTCTTTCCTCAGTTACTTTTCTTGAGACGTGTAACAACTCTGTCATAAGCAACACACTTACTGCAAATTGCCTTACTGGTGTAGCTGAGGGCACATTTGCAGCTGGTTTACCCATCCTGAAGAATTATGATAGCTCACTAATTTCCATGATACAAATAGCCAGGAAGATACTATCTGCATCTTAATGGCATTTTCCCACAACTGCTTTGCTTTCAAGTACTTTGGAGGGTCCCAGAACAGGTCCTATCCATCATTCAATGGTCTTTAGCAAATCACCCTTCTGACACTTTTTGGAGAGCCGTGGCTGGACTAGGAACCCAAGCAACTCATTCCCTTCACCATGTTATGTTCTGGTGAGAGGATTGCTGCATTGCCTATGCTCTAACAGTACTATGTGTAAACTATATGTAAACAGAGGTTTATAAGCTTTTAAGACTATCAATCCAGGACCTTCCATAAATATTCAGTGCAACTGATCCACTTACTACTTAAATGCAAAGAATTTGCAGCAATGATACACGAGTTGCTATATTAAAACAAAATATGGAAGACGAAAAAATGTTCCAAGGCTAGTCCATAGGAAATGTGGTCTACTTTCTTTGACCCTAATAAAAGCATGGGTTATTATGGTAAACGTTCTCCTGCTTTGCAAATGGTATCATATATGCAGAAATTCTGGTTAGTATTTCCTTGAGGCAGATATACTGGTAGATTTTTTTGTCAATTTAAAAAAACAATTATTTTTAATTCTTTAATCTTTGAATGTCCTTTCATTGTTTCACAGTATTGTCCTGGCAGCATCCAAAAGCTAGAAATTTTTCAAATTTTTTTGGATGGAGGGAGTTATATAGGAGGTAAGTGGCAGAGGAGAAAATGATGTGAAAAAAGAAAAGGATACAATCCCACATTGTTTATATTACTAATTCTAAAAAACATATAAATCTGAGGACATCACAAATGCTCAAACATATATTAAAATCTGAAATAGGCTATTGACTATAAACTATGTCTATCTGAGAAATGCAATCTCTTGTTACTGAGTCTTTGCTATCAAGAATATATTTCCTTCTCTCTCAGTTCCCAGAGTACAAGGGATGATGTACATATTTCTGAAAAAAAATCAGACTTAGGCAACTTGTAAAAAAACCCCATGCTACAATTCATTGAATGAGCTAAGATTTAAACCCAAGTCAATTAGTTCTTGTTCCTGGGATTTTTTAATAACTTGATAAATCTTCTGTTTTCAGTGAAGCACAGTATTATTTTTCTTAACACAGCCTTTTGAGGACAGGGACAAAGAGTAGAAAATTAAGGACATGGTGAGAGTTAGGTTAACATTTGTCTGCATCGCCTAGGTCAGGCATCTTGGTTTGCTGTTACTTCCGACCCACACAGTATCAAGTTCAAAGGCAAGTAAAGAGGCCATGAAAGGAACAGTGTATGTACACTACTCTGAGTACAAAAATGAAGGTACCCTCTTGTCACATTACCAGTCAGCTCTTATTCCTTTTGTCTTTTCTTCTGACATTTCACAGAAAACCTTGTGGGGGGGGGAATCTGATGACTTCCTAATCCTGGAATCTGGCTGATATAAAAATACTTTATCTAGCATAAGATCAATAAAAATTGGGGGAGAAAAAAACCCAACCAGAAACTGTACTGTAGAGTCAGCAGAATAAGGCAAATTGTACCCAACTAGCAGGATGAGCTTCATTAATATAGAAGTTGCAAGGTCTTGTAGCTTATTTGGGTTTCTGTCACTGGGGAGTCTACTGCACCTCATGTTCTCAAGCATCATTTCTCAATGATTTTGGCCAAAATGTTGCAATACTGAGCTGCCCTCAGCTGCATCCCCATAAGGCTAACAGACCTCCCTCCACAAGCCAGAGAATCCTTTCGTCGTGAGACTCTCATTAAAACCAAGGCTCTGGACAGATGCAAGGTGCGATGCTTTTGCAATACTGGTCACTGCTCAGTATCATGAGACCATTTCAACCCCAGGAATGATCAAACCTTTCTATCAGTCCAACTCTGATTCCCAGGACAGTATCATATGGAAAAGCAGAGCAAGTGTCGAAGTCGAAGAATCCCCTCTCTATTTTCCTTCTGCAAACTAAAACAGGAGTAAAATGACAAATAACATACATTGTAACTATCCCAGTGTGAGTAAGTCCCGTGATTTTTTACATCCGCTGGGGAGGGGGAAGGGAGGACATACACAATAAAATCTGTTAACACAGCTGAAATGCAAGGCCAGAAGAAGAAAATCCAATCCTAACATCTCAAACAGGATCTATTAGAAGTGGAGAGAACCATGAAATCACCTACTTATTTTTCTAACTTCCATCAGATAACAGGATTCAAAGGATTGTATAAATGCCAAGAAAGATTAGATACAATAGATAGAACCAATTGTTTGTTCAGACCATGCTACAAATATGCCAGTCAAATGCATATGTAGTCTTTTAGGACTACATGCAGAGATGTAAATGTTTAACTTGAATAGATTGGGGCTGATGACATCCTTAGCCTGCAATCTTTACATGAGATTTCCTTTCTCTTTTCCCTATTTCATAACATAAGTTAGAATTAGTAAGGAACAATCTCTCTCTGGATTTTTTTAGTTAGCAAGAACAAAAGTAAGGTTCTGCTTTTTAATACAAAACTAAATGTAATTGCTTTTTATCCTCTCTAACAATTAATAGAAGCATTAACTATTGAAATGAATAGCTGCAATTTGGTCTAGAAAACTTTTGACAAGTGTCTTTTGCAGGTGAAAGGAAATTTTTGAGTGGGGACTGACTCTTGCAGTAGAAGTTAAAGCAATGAGCTTCACCTTATCAAATCAAACTGTGTTCTGCTTTTAATGGAAACATCTTGTCTTCACATACCCACTCAAAGGTTTCACTGAAAGAAGAGCTTACATACACTATTTCTCCTTCCTCAGTTTAATTTTCATGAGTTCCTACTGATAGGGGTCAAGTGAAATAACATTTCATAAGCAGAAGTTTATGACTAGGTTTTCTTGCCAGAACAGAATGGCATCTGTTCCCATGCATGTTTAATTTAAATATTTTTCATGAATGTGGGATGATGGTATAAATATTTGAAATCATCAATATAGTAGACTGCACTATAGCATGGAAAGGCTGCTGCACAGCTGCTGTTAAATTATAGATTTCTTATGCAATGAATACATTTAACTTGTCTTTTGAAGAATTAAAAAATTATGTCTTCTGTCTAAAATACTTTGTCAGATCTTTAAGAGATGTTCTTCACATGACCTACAGCTTACAGACAACTGAAAGCATAACTCTGTGACCCCACCATGAGTGACACTTACATAGGCTGAACTGATGGAGCCAGGGCAAGAGCACACTGCTCATGGGCAATGAGTGAATTTCTTCTCTTTGCCATCTTTAATCTCCCCTTCTTCCAGTCATGAACCTGTTCTCAGTAAAAATAGCTCCCAGTTCCCATACCTTGGTCTGCAGTCTCTTCTCCAGTTTACGTTCCAGAGAACACTCATCTCCCCAGTGCTGACTTGAAAAAAAAAACCAACTATAAAACCAAACACCACTACAACAAAACTATTTTTGCCATTGTCTCCATCCCAAGAACATGATGATGCCAGTTTACATCAGCTGTAAAAATTCTGACAACCAAGTCTCAGAGGCAGATGAGGCTCTCCCTTATGTACAAGTCCCTTAATACAGCCTGGAGAAGTTTTTGTTAAAGGCAACCAAAGCCAGGATGTGAGGGAAAGGAGGTACTAAAATGTTTCATGGGATTGTTTATGTTGATATTGGGAACCCAGGATGATTTATAGTGAAACAAACACTGGCAATTTTCACAACTTAAGAGAGAGAAAAATGACCAACTCACCAGCTGCACCTTTTTAAAAAAGAAAAAAATGACCTTATTTTTAAATTGTTTCTTGCAGAAAAACTCCTCTCATTGTAGGGTATGTTTACATGCTATTACTGTGATCTAAAAATGAATTTCTTGACAGAATAGTATCTAGCAGTCTTGGCACTACAAAGCCTGCTTTTAGACCTTTTAATTGTTAAAGCTAACTGCAAGTTACATAATTTTGCTGTACTATTCATTTTGGTGATTATCTGTAAACGTAAACCATGTAAGTGCCATAGCAATGGAGAAGGCAAGACATGTAGTGAAATATTATATGTGTGGTGGCATAAAGCTTTATTGGCATGAGCTAGGAATGGATGCATTACTCATGAATGGTGAAGCCAGCAGTAAATTAAGAAGGTGGCCCCAAGTGAGTATTAGTCACCTAAATACAACCATATGCCACCAGATTTTGCATTACGTTTTCACAGAAATGTTATTTCTAAGACTTGCGGAGAATTTCTAAATGGACTCCAACTTCAAAGCCTCACAAACGAAGACCTAAGAACCAACATGTGTGCAACCCACCTCACCCCTTCCAAACTTTAAATCATTAATGAACTCACCTATAAATCAAGATATTTATTGCGAATGGTGCTTTTTTACCAACCATTTCTGGAGAGTAGAAACAGCCTGCATTGAATGCCATGAAGTCACCCTGCTTGTTTCTCTTTGCAAAGCTTAGATCACAAACCACTTCCCACCTACTGAGGGGAGGCTTGTGTGGCAGGAGCATCTAAAAAACAGTATGAAAACTGCTGATCTTGATACAGTGCATCATGCCTGCAAACTAAATGCTACATCTTTGACAAAGTTGCAGAATTCAGGGAGTAACTATGAATATTACCCATCCTGAAAAAGATAAGCTTGTAAGAGGCTGTCATGGCCCATATATAGCTTAATATAGGAGTTGTCAGTTACTACCATTTGCTCACAGCAGCTTTTGAGTCACAACAGCAATACAGAGCGAGCTCTATGTTGCCTTAGCTGTGTTATTTTAACAGTAATTCAATTTGCTGGGTGCAGAGGCTCACATCTTGGTTGGTTGTGCGGGATCTGCAGAGCAAGCAAACACATGAGCACCACCAAGGCAAGAGCTGTACTCAGGGGTTGTGCAGAGCACAGCCAGAGGCACTGAGGACTGTGCTGGGCGCTCTGCTGTTGCCTTGGCTGCTTCTACCCTATCTCATGCTGCCATGGCTTAACCCATAGTTCTGTGGGAATTTCTGTATTCACTGACAGTTTCTACAGTCCTTTATGTGAAAAGGGGATTGCAATACAGATCCTGAGCATGCAGCCAACATGTCTCTGAGCTGTCTTGTGCCCAGAGGGCAGGAAGCTTGAAGTCAGTGCAAGGAAGCTTGAAACAACTGGGCAAAGCAGGTACTTAATGCACAAGCACAGCCTGGTAAAGCCTAAGAAACAACATAAACCAAGAGCTGAGCAAGGTATGGTGTATTTTACACTTTACATGTACATATCTTATAAATTGTAAAGCTATTAATTACACCCATGTTCGGCTAATGCATGCACACAGAGTAAGAACTGTTTACAGACCAAAAGAAAACAAGAAATCACCTTCCAATAGGGTTATTTTTTCAACTAAAATAGAGTGGGATTGCAAGCCAGCTCTCCCTTTCCCCCTTCTTCATGGCTATTTCTATACATACTTCAACAATCCCAAACTAAACTATTCTCAAACAAGGAGAGAAAAAAAAAAATAAAAAAAAGGAAAAGAAAGAAAGGATGGAGCCCTCAGAAAACTGGCAAAGAGCTATTTTGTAAGGAGGGAACCAACGAAAACATTGGCATAAGGCACAGTTGGAGGGTGTCAAATCCGATGTGGCAGCCCTTTCTTGTGCTGCTATGTGGAATTTGCTTCAAAAGATCAGCAAAATGCAACTCCTCATACCTGAACTAATACAGATCCATGTAAATTTGAGCTCTGATCTTACGGAGCCAGTCACAGTGCTAGAGGCTCAAAAGGACTTGTCTTTGTTTGTTTTTGAAGTCTATGTGAAACCAGATTTCACATACTAATATCTTGATCCAAACAATGTAATAGAATCGTTTTCTGTTCTCCTCACCCTCTCAATAGAGCTTTCCTCCAGCTAGGTTTCATTTCTGTCTCCTTCCAAAGAAAGGCGAAAGGGGTGAAAATAGTTTTCCCTTTGGTGAAATGTTTTTCCTCCACAAAACACTCAGGAGTAAGATGGTGGTGTAAGGAATAAATAAACAAATAAATAAGGTTTGTATTAAAGGTCTCTTGCTATACTGCAGAACTGCAAATTAAGCATTGCAAATAATGGAGCATCTGTATCACTGCAAACCAAAGCAACAGAACTGTTTAAACATGCAAGACCACAGGTAACTTCTTCCACATCATTTATTGAAAATGAACCTATTTGTCTTTCGGAGGACACAGAAATCCATCCTGTACCCTGACTTTTAATTGTTTTGCCACATGTAATCTAAGACAATAACCACTCTGGAAAGAGGACACAAATTTCACTTGTTAACTCTTTCCTACCTGATTCTCCAATGAAATATACTTAGGTAATGCTCCACTGTTCAAATTAGTCAAATGGGTTTATTTTCCTTAAATTTAGTTAAGGTATTTAACTGACTGCAGAATTGGGGTGCTTTGCATATTTCGTACACATTGTTCACATACAAGTACAACTGGAACAGACTTGCAGCTTCATCATGACACTGGAAGTCTCTAGTGAGCCAACAGAGTAAGTTTAACACAATGAAAACCAAATTCCAAAGCTTCAGGAAATTATTCATCAAGACTTAGAATTACCTTCATTTTTTTCTAAATTCTATTTCTTTCATTATGACCGAGTAAACCAAAATATTTAGGAAGTCTGTTAGGATTTCCTATGAAGCCCTTATCAATTTCAACTGAATTCATGAATCAACTCCCATTCATAATAAAGCTGAATTAAACCATTTCTTTCTGTTATTGTGCTAACAGGATCAAACACATAAAAGGACAGTCCAAAAAGAAAAAACTATCCTGTTCAACACAATAGTTAAGGTTAAAGCATGTGTTTTTTACAAACCTGACCAGCAGTAAAATCCATCTATAACTGCCTTGTAAAATAAACAGCTATGACTACAACTTAACTTTTGTTTCATTTAACCAAGTAAGAGTTTAAGAGCACTAAAATCTCTGTAAGGATAGCTACAAAAGCAATTATCCTTAGATCACTTCTACTGTAAAGTTTGACTTGAGCGGACCTTTACATGCACCATACTGTTATCATCCTTATAAATCAGTGCTCAGCCCATACACCAGGACTCAGTAGGTGCTCACCCCCGTTACCAGTAAAGTTTGCAGTGTGTTCAAGAATGCAAGATCTGAAGGTTTCTATGGCCCTAAACCCACAGTGCTTTCAAGGAGGAAAGAGGCTGAAGATCAACAAACGGGGCAGAACCCAGCTGAAGATACGAGTCGAGCTCCTGGTAAATCAGTTTCGCAGCATGCAGCTGTAGACACATCAGACAGCATCGCCTGAAGTTCCGGCTGACTCCTCTCAGCGGCTGCTCCCATGCTCAGGCAGACGCTCAGTCCACTTCTCCATATCAGGCCTCAAGCCAAAATCTTGTGAAGTCAGCTGGAGAACTTCCATGCACCATGAGTGATATTGGAAAAGACCCAGTTGAATATAAGTAATGATGTTTTAAATATACAGTGCTACAGGAAGTGGAAAGATTAAGTATTTGTTCTAGTATATGAGCTTTTTTGTTGTTCGGTTGGTTTTGGTTTGATGGGATTTTTTTTTCTTCTCTTTATAAATCAATTTAAAGCCATCAAGAAAAATGACCTGTCACCATATTTCACAGGTTTGCCCTAAGATATGCAAAAATCAACACCCTAAACAGCTCAGGTAGCATGCCTGAATATGTGGGAATAACACTTGCCTTTGTCAGGAGAAAACTGGAACTTGGCACATTTATTTCAATTTTTTTTTCCAACTAACTACCAAACTTAAAATCCTTAAAAGCTACTTTTATAATGTTCAAAATTTCTAGGAGAAACTTTGAGAAGTTCAGAAAACCTGCCTTAGTAAGTGCTTTGTAACAAGTGAGAACATAGCAATAATATGCAAGAACTATTCTTTTAAATTAAACAGAATTTAAGGTCTTCTGGGAAGACAGGCATTTTCTATTATAAAGCATCATGCAACAGTGAACCATAGAAAATGTGGTGAGAAGGTTGTTTAAAGGATGACTCATGCCTTTGCTCAAGCACATAATAAACTCCAGTGGGTTTTGGGGTTTTTTTAAAATCTTTTTGATTTGCTGATCCCTATGTAGCAAACATAAGCCTACTGATTATTAACTTGCTTTATTCCAGGATTTTCAACACCCCTATGAGCTAGTCCACAGATTGCTGTGGATCATTGTGGTCTGCCACTGAATTTATGCCATTCTCATTCTAATCTGGCAAATTTGCATTTTGGCAATTATTTCTACATGTGTTGAGAGACTCAGGGCTAAAAATTCTAGATTTAAAAACAACAACAACAAAGAATTAGATTGAAAGGGAAAGCAAAATATTGTTATATTTCTGTTTTCTTATTAAGTTATATTTTGGCAATCCTTGAGGAAATTAAAGCTTTGGAAACATTCCATATGGCAACACGTTTTCCAAGAGTGAAGAATTGCAGGGAATACACAGACATCATTTCATGATTAACAGGCAATGATCTTGTGAGTAGGAATGAGAAACAGAAGGAAAAATTTACAGATTAAGATCAAACAGAAAGGAAATTGGAGTCAGCGGACAGCCTTCCCTGGAGTGACCATCTAGTCACTATGACCAATATGGCTCTTAACAGCTTAGTACATCCCTTAGCAAGGCTTCTCATCTGTTGTCTTCTTGTCTCTGGTCATGGAATAGATTCAAGGTAACAAGAAACAACTATTTCCATCCCACATAAGGGGCTTGGAAAGTAGCCAGCTGCTCCTTGATGCACAGGTTGTTATATTAAATCAGTGCTCAGAAAACATGGTACACCTCTCTCCCTTCCCCTTGTAATGTCATGGGGGGAAGTAGAAGATATAGTCACTGTAAGATCCATATTTTAGAGCTGAGCCCACATCTGACGGGATTTCAAAGGCAGGTCATGGTATATGAACTCGTGGGCTATTACAAGAACCATAAGCAGGTTGTTACTCTTGTCATAAATTCTCCTTATGTCACAAGTGCCCATTATGCTTACACTACAATTGCTGGTCCCAGAGAGACCGACTTTGTTAAAACCAAGTAACCACAGGCATAAAATTCACAAATCCCTCTTCAGCAAAGCAACCATTATGACGTACTGTTCCTAAAGAGCTGCCCATTTCTCATTCAGTATCAGACCTTGAGAAAAGGCCAGGGAACCCAAATAACTTTATTAAGTACATTTTAAAAACACTAGTACTTAAGAGAGAAAATGCTTTTAACTCTAGATGAGGATAGGAAGAAGTAGAGTTCATAACTATTCTAAATTTATGGCCACATTAATTGAGCTCTTTGCTACCCTGGCCTGCTAATGTAAGGTCTAGAAATCAACATCTAACACCTCTGAGAAGACTTGCACAGAAGCTAACAGCATCCATTGGTAGGAAACCTCATTTTTAGATATATAGAAAAGAACAATTTGAGTCTAGCAACTTGAGAATGGGGGAGGTAGGAGAGAAAACCCAAACAGAAATATGTGAATTTCCTATTGAAATGTTTTGGCTTGGGATTTTTCCAATGAAATTAACAGGCTTTCCAGGAAAGTAGCAGCTCTCTGAATTTTTTTCTTTTAGTTAAGAAAAGAAAAAATAAAATCTATCAAAGCTTTTGAAAAGACTTTCTCTTTTTTTACCCATCAGCCCTAGAATGATGTTTGCAGTTTTTTGCCAATGTTGATCTATTAGAAGCTGAAGAAGATTAACGAACTCATGTAGTTCAGTTACTCACATCAAATTTCTTAAATGGGCAGGGAAATAAAAATACCATAGGGGAGAAAAAGGTATAGTTATTAGAAAAAGAGGTTACTCTGTCATAGCTTAGGCAATCTAACATTTCATGCTTGATTTTTGAGTAAAAGCCAAGAGTTTAGCCTCAGCACAGGAGCTTGCTCAAGACCCCTTTACCCTGTCAAGCAGGTTTGCTCCACCAAACTTTCCTCATAAATGGAACCAGGCCAGAGAAAGTCTCAATAATAATCATAATCATAATAAAAGTATTCCACAAGCAGAACCTGTTTATCTGTTTTACAGCAAAACAAAAGTCAGCAAACAACCAAGTTTATTCAGAGAAGCAGAAGGATAACTGTAAAGAAGCAGCCAAGATCTACCGCTCCATTGATCAATTTTGCGTTATTCTGCTTCAAGTGGAGATTAGATAACAGCAAGTCAGCTTCCACTTGTAAAAACTTCTGATATCCAGGACTTTACCATTATAGAACTGTTTCCTTCTACAGTAGTTTAAGAAATAGTTCTATGTGCTCTCCATCAGTGCTATGATATTCCAGGAGATATTGCCTGGCCAATAGGGAATTGTGCAGAGCAGCCCCAGGTCCCCAGCTCTCTTCTATTTCATAGCTGGAGATCTGGGGACTGGACAGCCTGAGAGCCATCCAGGGTCAGAACAATGGCTACACGATTGCCACAGACCTGTAATCATGCTGGCCCAAATCACAGTGTTGGGACACTGGCACATCACAGCCAGAATCAGATCTGTAGTGCAACATTGAGAGTAGCTGATGTGAGCTCAGTGTTTCAGATCTACTCTAAATTTCCCAAGATTTGGGTAAATCACTTCATCTTTATACCTAGAGACCTAGGTAAAGACAATATTTACTTTTTCTGACTTCTGATTTATTTAGACAATGTAATTTTGTGTGCAAACTACCATGGAAATTATTTATGCAGCATTTTCAGAGCTTCTGGGCTTGTGTGGCACCACACAACTGGGACTAAGTCAAATATTTCTGCCTAAAGAAATTTTGTCCCAGAGGGAGCATTTTCTGAGGATGGCTTTAACAGAGCTTCGGGCAGAGAGAGGGGAAGGTTCAATGTTCTCTGGTCATTGCATGACAGAGGTGACCCATGTTCAAGTCCTTGTCCTGCTCTGCTCAGCTGGGCACCTGCGCAACATCTTGCCCTTGTCCTGCAATCTGTGAAAGAAACTGCACTAGCCTCTTTCACAAGTCATCAGTTTCTTAATCAAATGCAGTTTTCCTTTTGTATTTTGAAAGGCTACAACCCTGAAGGTTCAAATTTTGCCACAGGACTGTCTTCTAGGAGCTCTATGAAGAAGTTAAGTAGCTTTGAGCTTTCCCCATGCAATCCAGTGGATACATATGCAAATACGACGACTCTAGGCATGAATTTTTAACATCACTTGCAAAATATGAAAACTAAATGGAAATGATGCACATAGCAATACTTGTGCAGTCACTGCACTGAACTTCTTACTAAAGGCACTCTGTAAACTTAATATGACATCCCTTGGTATAGAGACAGACAGACACAGAAAATTTCACTCAGGACCACCTTCAACAGGCAACACTTTGTCTCAAGCAATCACTTTGCCCCTAACACATTCCCCTCTGGTTTTCAATGTAATTTGGTTCAATCCTAAAGACCACCAGAAAGATTTTCACAGGTCTAATTGGCAGACACTTAATTCCCATTTATTTTTAATAGGAGTTAGGTGTTTGACATTTTTGTCTTTGAAAACTTCCCATCATCTCAGTTCTAGTAAGGGAAACATTTTTTCTAATCCTTTAGAAAAATAATGAAGCAACAGTGACTGTACTCATTTCTCACACAAGCATGCGCATAAAGCAGGCTGAGGCCTCCAAGTGTAAAACAGAATTATACATGACGGTGCAAAAAGAACAGCAGTAGGGATGGTGTAGTATGGAATGATTGCAAAAGCAAATGCTCCTGAAAGGGTGGGAAGTGGGAGGTATCTGTTTTAGCAACCAGCTTCTGACACAGATGTCAGAAATGGAAGCATGACATACCTATGGAGCAATTTGACACTCATTTTTTCCCATGCATCCTTTCCACTGAAGTATTTACATTTCCCAAGTGCCTTGCTTATCTGAAGTAAATCACTCAATTGGATATTTCTTTCGGGTTGAGTTAATCACATGAAAGAGCACAACAACTTTTATCCAGTTCCTACAATAAACACAAACCCGTGTTTGAGACACAACTGCCAGCAAGCCCAACTCCATGCTTGTGACACCATGTTGGCAGAAAACTTCCAAAAAGAGCAACACGTATCAGAGATTAGGGTCCATCTCTGAGCCAACATCCCCCACTCATAACTGCACAGGATGTTCGCTGTGAAGGCATCCCAGAGGTGCTCACAGGGCAATGTATTTATGGCCATTAAGCAAATGGCGTGTGAAACATCCTTCTCTTTCTTCCATTTTCATTCAATTTAAACAAAATTCCATAAAACTAAAGGAAAACAAGTTTGTTTTCCCTGTCCCCTAAAACTATTCTGCCTTGGAGGTCCTTAACATTGATGCTGATAAAAGGCTAGAGTGCTGACTTCTTCAGTCCCAAACTGCAGGCAGCAAATGTATGTGGCTGATGTTTAAGTGATAAGTGAGGTATATTTTTAAAAGGGAAGTGCAGCTGTCCCTCTCTGCCGCAAGGTATTTTTCAATTTATGTGGCAAATCCAATATAAAGGTTTATTGTACGGAAGGCAAAAGATCTTAATCAGGAATTAGCCTCTTCTAATGAGGAGAAATAAGCACCAAGGCTGCACGAATTATTTCTAAGAGATAAGAATGTAATTGCCTAATGTGACTAATAATCTGATAAGAGCCCGTTTTATCTGATTTAACCCACGGAACTGCTGCTAATGTACAGAATTTAAAGTAATCCCCAAGGAATTCCTCTTATCACAAATGGGATTGCAGAATGATAAAAAGATTCATTGTTACAGTATTTGCTCTGGACACTTCTGTTCAAAGGAAGTAGAGTTTCGACAGCTTGAAGTAATTGCAACATTTGCTTAAAGATGGGATCATTTCTACAACGCTTGAATTTTTGATGACAGAGTGCATATTCTTATTATGAGCAGACAGTAAATTATACAATCCTATTTCATTTATAGCCTGGATATCATCTGAATACTATTACCAGGAAACAAACACATGTCCCAGTCACTGTGAAAATGTTTTCTAGTGTGAAAAGATTTTCTAACGTATTTTTGCGTATTGACAGAAATTAATATAATTTTAAATCTATAGTGGCACTAACACTGTTATTATCCAAATTCATGCTCCATTCTAATCCTACTGTATAATGACTTTAATCCTAATGGGCATAATCATTTCTGATGTAAAACTAGATACATGACAATCACAAAATTGAGTGATATTATTATACCAAAGAATAGCAGCTGTTGATTTGCCAATATTAACAAGTAGCAATCTTGTGATAACTCATTGTTCCAAAAACTAATCAGAAGAGGAATGGAAATTTGGCATTTTGGTCCTGTAATTACATCTTTATGATGCTACAGTTGGTAATTTGCATGATTTTGACTGTTATACTTCCCAGGAATTTTCTCTGTGTTCATTACAAAGGCTCATGGATGGCTTTATGGACCAATGTTATTGCCTGTGTATACCTAACAGTACATAGCAAAAAAATGTAAATATACAGATTAAATAGGTAGGACATAAACAAAGGGCGAACCTGAAAAAAAAAATTAAAATTGAAGGTGCTTACCTCATGGCTGTGTGCCCATACAACTATGAAAGAAAATGAAAACCAAACAACTCTCCTACCCCAAATCCACGGAGACTCCTCCTGTGTATTTTCATGATTGTACAGCAAGTCAAAGATGAGAGAAGGGACAAGAGGAGCCTGTGAGGTCCATCATGGATGGGTTAAAAACACTTGCTTCCTGTTTAATAAATTAAATGCATGTATTTTTATATAGATATCTTTATACATCTGTGTATATATATATATATATATGCATAATAGAGGTGTCTTTGGAAAGGAGTCTGGGCTGTTTCATTTTTCTCTTCTTTATACAGGAGTCTGAGAAAAAGTTTTTGAAAGGCACTTTTGTAGAACACAAACACCTTCACAAAAGAAAGCAGGGCAAAACTGGCCCCCCTCACCCCTCTCTCAGAGCACGTGCTTGTGGGAGAGGGCTGCATCAAGGTCCCCCATCACTTCCAAGCATGTTTGCTCCCCTGCACAGGACCAAGACACGAATAAGGCAAGTGGATTTACTCTCTGGGTCCATGACAGCTTCACCCTCAGTCTATATTCCTCTGCTTTCTGGATATGAACTGTTGCAGAGTTACCAGAGCAGCACAAGTGCAGGAGGCAACACAAGCACCAAGACACCTACTGAAAATGCCAAAACTCCAGCAAAAGCTTGTTCACACACAATGCAAAAGTATGAACCCGGCCGAGTCTCTCCCTCATAAAGAATGTAAATATCAAACAGATGAAAGGGTAACTTTCCATGATTCAGTACTATTATTGTTTGTATTCCTGGTGTCCTCAGAGATCTCAGCAAGCAGAATTTCCACTACAGTAAGCATTGTAACACAAAGTAATAAACAAGCCATTCCCTGAAAAGTTCTCATTTTAATTTAGATCTGTATACACTAAGTGGGTGTAAAAACTAGAGACAATGTTGAGGAACAATGATAGGAGAGATCAGAGCAATGTCTCTTTTGGGAATGGGTTTTATGCTGCTTGGCCAAGAACCACCAGGCCCCAACCTTGGCAAATCCTCAAATATTACTATAGTAGATAAGTCAGTTATGTATGTGCACAATTAGCCGATCTCCAGCCGTTTAAATTTAATCACAATATTAAGATAAGAAACACATCAACAATTTCTGTTACTGTTCTGCATACTACCATAGAAAGAGTACACGGAATAAACAACATGAACCATTGGGCTGGGCAAGACACCACGACCTCACCCAAAGCTGCAATGTCCATGACAACAGAGTAGCTTCTCAACATCTGGCACAAGGCTGTCATAGCTGTTAAATCCATAACAAATAAACCTCTCCATAGATGTACTTTGGCACAAAGAAGCTACCCCAAAAAACTGCAAGTATACAGAATATTAAAGGATATTTTCCTCAAACCAGTCATATATCCAAGATTTCTTTTATGGCTGGGATAAAGCAACTTCTGGACATTACTTCCCTTTCCTACCTTCATCAATTTTAAAGTTTATAGAATCCTTATGATTCAGTCAAAGAGCAGGCAAAGTTAGGGTTACCATCATGTTAGCCAGCAATGATTGCATGAATAAGACTAGCAGACCCTACCTACTGCAAGGGACTTAGCAAAGACTTCATAGTCCCTCCTTCATTTAAGAGCTCAGATTAATACCACTGGATCCACTTCCCAAGAACTGCTAGAAAAGGTGGTACTCTAATTTCTCATTCTCATCCCCCAAACTTGTCACACGGTCCTCATGATGTATAATCAAGGAATGTCTGGAGACCTATGGGTACCTATGATATCCTTGCTAAGATGGTAGCAAAACTCACAGAAACATCCTACAGCCTTACATACAGCTGGGTTTTTTCAGTGACTTCTTCCTCTCTCTACCTCCCCGTGACACCAGACTCAGGAGCATTTAGAACACAACACTCAACCATCAGACTTCAAACCCAAATATATTAACAAACTTACACTTTAATTTCCCAAACTGACTTTGTGTGACCCTAGGAAACCAGTACTGAAATGATCATGTAACCTCAACTCTTTCATATCCCACTACAAAGAACAGATTCAAGGTAACTGCAGCAACCATAGGTTGACACTAACACACACACAGGGCTAAAAGTTTTTGTTCTTTTCTTTGTTCCCACCATAAATTCGGTAAGAACCACTCCTTCATCATAGTATGTCTGGAATTACTCACATAAAAACACAGTTCACAAAAATCTACTTTCTAGAGAGTATCAGACCCATAATATCATTGCAGTTCTACAGTTAGATCAGCATAAGAAATGGCAGCCTACAAACTATCATTAGTAAAAATCTCTAGACCTACATCATGGAGTCAGAAACCAGCCAGAATACATTTTAAAAAGGCAAAATAGACACCCAAACCCTAAGGCACCATCATACTTGCAATGAGAACAATCATGAGACCCAATCTCACCAACCTATAACCGGTCTTTAGTCACTAGGAATACTCTTGGGGGAACAGATTATCTCCCTGAATGAGCAATGTTAATATTCTTCTAACTCATTACAGTACAAAGTGAATACCCTATATACAGCTAATCCTACCCTACCCTACAAGTCATAGCCCATCTTCCCAGTAGTAAAAATAAATGCTCATGAGCAAGAGAAACACCAGTTCCAGCATCCTATACACCACACCTCAGAACAAGGTATACCCATCCCTTAAAGCTGCACAGCAGCTGCAGGGGTGAGGACAAACAGTCAGCATGCACTGGGAGAAGCTTGATAATGATCAGATATATCCAGTTACCAGTAGGGACATGTCTGTCATAAAGCAAAGCCTCCATCTAAATTTCTCAACCCTGATTATCCAGGAAGGCCCACAATTACATGGAAATGAGGCAAGACAAGTTTGTAGTTAGAGGCAATGTCCCTTGTTAAACCAACTGGTGCAGTTAGAGAGAACACAAGCTTTTGGGCATGAGTCCTCTTCTATTTCTTGTCTGAAATAGAAGCAACAGACTTCAAAGCTAAAAACGAGTTGAGAACAGTTGCTTAGAGTGTAATTAAGACGAGTATTTATAAGTCCATTTCTGAAATAAAAGGTAGTTAGCACCAGTGAAACAGAGAGGATGTTTGCAAAGAGAGGGGAGGAAAGAAAGGGAAAGGAGGAAAGAGATAGTAATGTGGTTCTCTCTCAACAGAAGAAAAGAAGCAGGTAGTTTATAGCCCATGAAATGCAGAATTAGGTTAATGAAGGAAGATATAGCATGCCATAAATCAAGTGTATCTATTGAGTCCATGCTTCTTGGTATCCAGTCATGTCAGGAATTTTAGTTCCCATCTTCATCTTCAAAGAGTGCTTTGTACTTTGTCTGATGGTCACAATCCACACTGTATATTTTTATTTAGAATGTTAATTCCCACTCCTTCACATAGCTGGACTGTAGCTACCTGTGGATTAGGAGGTGTGATGCCGGGGTTCATCACTGCTACAGCACTATCCTGAAGCCCTGAGAGTACGTACTAGCCAGAAAAATTGAGGCATTCAATACAAGCACTCATTCATGATTTTACACTTCATTGTTCCACAGGTGCTGGCCTCCTCTCTCACAGATCACTGAGGATATTGCATCTCCCTCAGCAACACTACAGCTCTGCTCCACAGGTGCTAACTATGCCTACAAGTTTTCTTATGGAGGAACATGAAATTAAATTAAAACAACTATTTCCAAAGTGTTCTTTGGCAGAAGTTTTCTGTTTCTCTTTAAGACTGTCCTTTTTTTCTGCCAGCTATTTTCCCTGTTCTAATAAAAGATACTTCCTACAAACCTTGCTATACAAAGCTAACACATACATATTTGCTAAAGCAATTTGGATAAAAGTACACCGTTCTACCTTCAGTTTCAGGGTGATTGATATAATATTTCACTAGCAAATTTTTGAAGGCTAAAAATAGTTTGGTGAAAAAAAAAATTAAAAAACAACAAAAAACCATATCCCAAGAGAAAGTATTACCTAAGCTATACTTAATGCAAAAAGAGATTACATGCTATAGCATCCTTTGAATTCAAGTGTATCTATATTAAGAAGTTATTACGTTAGTACATGGATTTCTACATGCAGGCTGATGCAAGTTTTCATGAAAAAACTTCTTTAATCAGAAATTGTCTTCTTAAAAGCTCTGCTTCCAATTACCTTTATCTACTCATTTGCACAGAATGGGCAAATTTTAAAGGCATCAAAAAGAAAAAAATTAACAGCAGTGGGTAATAAAAGTAGAACCACTAAAATCCAAGAGCAAATTTAGAGCAGACATAAATTAAATATATATATAATATATACTAATAATCCCCTCTGGAATCAATCTGAATTCCATTGATATATGCTATGGTTCATAGTTCAGTTTTAAACCAATACATTCTGTTTATATTTGCAATTTTAACTTTGTGATAAGCCAAGAAGAGATTTTCCCAGTACCCATAAAAATCATCACAGTGCATCATTATCTGACTGAGTTTTAATGCATCAACATAGGAAAAACAAGGCATAAAGCAAATACTGAGAAAAACCCTTCTTTCATTTCAGCAGAAAGCATAGGAGTTATCAATGTAAATTAAACAGAGCTCTTCACAGCACAGGCACACTACACTTGCTTACAGTAACATGTACTATATGCAAAATAAAGTGCTCAACTCTTAGGAATTATTTCTTTATGAGTAAGTTATGGCTCTTTTTTTTTCTCCCAAAACTTTTGAAAATTAGCAAATATCATTAACTCAAGACGCTAATTTGTCTTCCTCTGTTGAAAATTGACACCCACTGAAGTCATATAGCTTCTAGAATAAACACCACTCATTCAATGAGCATGCTAAAAATGACACAAAAAGCAGTACCTTTAGCAAAAGTTTAAAAAAAATAAAACAAAAAAGGAAACCAGCAGTATTTCTGTGGTTTTCTAACTACCTGTGCTTTTGTAATATTGTCACAAATCCTCCACTCATTCCTAGGAGAGATCAGTAACAGATTTTACAGTGGGAAGAGCACAAAACACAATATTTAAGAAGGATATGCAAGAGATTAAGTTTTGACGGGTTTTAGTGCATCTCTCCTCTGTGAAAGTGCAGGACTAAGGAGCAGCAGGGAATGCAGAGTTAGAAAGTTTGTCTGTTTACTCTACCCTTCCCATGCAGTTAATTTTTTCCTGGATAAAACCAGAGAAAAGTTCTCAGAAGACTACTGTGCATGAATAGAATTAGATACATATATATTTAATTGAGTTTACATGTTGCTTAAATACAAATGTCTTAGCAAGAGTAACAGGGAAGCTCAGAAATCATGTAGGATTTATTATTATCATTATTATTATTTCACTCATTAAGGATGGTTTATTAGAGTGGACTGGATAAGTCAGACCCACATGTTAATTACACAGTAAAAAAACCACAAGAGACCACATTACATAATGTAGCAATAATCCAGACAGGACTGACGGGTAGACAGAATCTGGATTGCAACATAAGTACCAGCTTTTAAATGCTATAGCAGCTTAGAAAGACATTATCCCTATATAATGTTATTAATGTGTGAATCCTTTGACTATGGTAGGTAATTGTCCCTCATAATTAAACCCCAGCATCAGTAGGCAAGATATAATGTGTGTTTATAATTTGTATTCTTTCTAGCTTTTATTTATTTATTTTGAAGCACAGACGGTCATCATGTCACCTGAGGATTATCTCATGGTGGTTGAACGCATTAACTAACAAGTGTACATTATTTCACACCCGAGCAATAAGGTCTCTATAGCACTTGCTTGAGAGAGGTGGAAAAACACTCACATTGATTAGAAAGCAGTGATATATCCCATGCAATTCTCAAGATGAAAGGTTTTTCCCAAAGGTGTTTAACCTGACAATAAAAGTTTATATTTCATCATTGGTTAAATAATTGTTTCTGTGCTTGGATTTGAAAGCTTAAAACATCCCCCAAAACTATTGCATTTATCACCTCCGTCAGGAGTACAGATTCTTCCTTTTATAGCTCTGGAGAAATCTGAAGACAAAGTCAAAAGACCATTATAGATTTCATTAGAGATTCTGTCCAGCATAATTTATAAAGTCATAAGATGAAAAAGTCCCTCACAAAACAACCAAGATGCACCCTCATGCTTCAGCACCTCAGAGATCCTCCCGCCCCAACACTGGTGGCAGATCAAATAACTGGAAAAAAAATTGTTTGGATTCTCATATGCTCAAGAAATCATATGCCTGAGCAGTCATTGCAGCAGTCTTCAAAAAAGTGTATTTTCTGGTTCTCATGCATCTCGGCTGCTTGAGAATTTGAAGAACTTTGGTAATATTATAATTTATAATCAAAATATTTCCAGTTTATATTTTTGTAAATTCTAAAAACAACACACACACATACTTTAAACCAACTCTCAGAATGGCCTAGACTCATCCTAGCAAAATTTTATTAAATGCTTTTCAAATAGCCAAGCTGGGACCTTTGTCAGACAGAGCTTGTGCCATGTCACAGCATCAACAGATTCCAAAAACCAGAGAGAAGGGGAAGATATATAGATATATTCCATTCTCTGTATTTGAATATCAGCTCTGCAGATCAGTAATCTGTAATTCATTAAGTCACACAGAAAATGTAACACAGAGACAGACCCTGTACTAAGCATTGTACAATTTAAGGCCCTAATTCTACAAATACCTAAATTTTTTGCTCATAAGAACAATTCCAATTCATTACTAGAACTACATCACTGCAGTGAAGCACATGTGACTGTTTTATGTGATTAAGTGCTAAAAAACTGAACATTATAAATGCCAAACTGTATTAGCAAAATATACTCTTAAATTAAGAACTGGAAAAGAATGTAGGAAAAATTAAAGTTCCAAAAAAAAGAAAAAAGGAATACAGAAAACCTTTTCCTTCACTTTTTTTTTTGTTTGGTTGGTTTCTTGTGGTTTTTTTGTTTGTTTGTTTGTTTTGGTTTTTTGGGGTTTTTTTTTGCTACTTATTTACTTTGCAGCAATAAGAAAACTGAAATGCACAAAGTTTCCATGAAGTTTTCCTCCAGAAACCAGGTGCAGCCTCTGCTCTGGAACATTTAACATATGCAGAGCTTCTCCCACAGCTGATGCAAACAGAATGGGGAGCTGATCAGGTCTCTTGTGCTCCTAACTTCAAGGTTATTCATTGCTGCTGAGGCTGTGTGGTCATTCCTGTTTTCCCAATTAATTTTCATTCAGCTAAGATCTGTGCTGAGTTACATGCAGACTCACCAGCAAGGGATTTTTATAATTGTATAGAATTCAGGTCTTCTGCACATTTTTAAGTCATTCCAGCACTCACTTGCTGAAAACTAAACTCCAACATCTTGGAAGTCTTCCCTAGTATACCATGCAAAAGTTGGTATCTTTGTGTAGGTTAGCAATTGAGATCTACAAACCAAAAATAGCCCAGCAAGTAGGTAAGAGTTCTGAGCCAACTGCAATATAGCGCTAATGTTGCCAGAAGCCAAATGAAACAATAATTAGATTTGAAGAGAATTTCAATCAAGTCTGAACGTAATTTACCACAGGTCAAGATATTTCAATATTCCCCGTGAAAGGACCAGGAAGTAGCTGGTGGGAAGATGAATGCGCAGCCCTTACCTTTTAACAATGATCAGGGTCACATGGCTAATTAAAATACCTTTGTTTACATCGGGTAAGAGTCCTGCTGTTAGACCATCTGCACCTGCAGTCTGTTCCATCAAAACCCCTTCCACAAATTGCATGCTCCTAATAGGTATTGCTGTGCCAATGACAATTACCTAATTAGACATTAGAATGTCAATGCCGATTTTAAAATCCATGTTAATTATTTTACTGTTTGACAGAATATTTCCCAATGAGGGAAGGAGTCTGGATAGCATAATTATGTCACGAGGAACACTTCTGTATATGATTAAAAGGTTTGGCTAGCTCTGATTGGAAGGGCTCCAGTTATTTATGTATTTAACAAAGTTGCAATCGGCACATACGGTTTTCAGCCGAGAAAACCCATTCTGAACTCTGCTTATTCACTTGCCTGCTATGGCACAGCATATAATGAAGCCTGTGATTAGGTTCCTCTTCCATAAAGTTTGCCTTTGAGTAAGGTGAGTTTGGAAACAGGAGAAACATGTCTAGAAGGCAGATGATGTGATGGGTCCCTTATCTGGTTCCTGTTTGAAGGCATAGCGCGGCTTCTGGATGTGTGACTGATTTTGCACCTTCAGTCATACAAGAGTAAATATCTCTGCACCTAATGCTGAGCAATTTCTGGGAGAAATTGCTGCATTTGCTGGCTGCAAGTTGGTCCTTATACTTGTCATCAGCACACAGGTTTTGAGAGATCAGCAACATTTTCCTAGGCCGCAAGGCTTTGGCATCTAAAACAAAACATGTTAAACCATAACCATGATAATAAAAAAAGACGCATTTAGAATTTTAAAGTGTTTGATTCAGCTTTCAATGGCTGCAAGTGAAAAATCTTTAAAAAAAGCACAATCAAAGAATCTAACTGCTGTCAGCTCATCACACAGGACAAAAATTCAGTAAATAAAAGGAAACACTGCAGAAGGAAAGCATACCCCACAAGAGGGGAAATGTTTACAAGGCTTTCTAAACAAACTTAGTCATTTTCCTCTCTATTTTTCTCACACAGAAAGAATACTGCAAAGAATCCTGGCTAAAACTGTGACACAAGCAACAACACTACATAGCATATAACTTCAATAGAGGTTGAAGATATGTGTATTTTAGTTGAGAAGCTGCAACCAGGAAAAGAATGTGTAATTTTCTTTAAGAAATGCTATTGTGACAGTAACAAAGACAAATGATTTATTGTTAATGTTATCATTTTCACAGAAGAGATAAAATTAAAATAACACTAATCACTCGGCTAAACCCAAGTATCTGTACAGCTACATGCAGTGGTCACAGAGATCTTGCCTCACCGTGGGGATTTAGTAGCATACCCAACACACAATAATCTCATTTAAATTCATATCCATAGACTACTACTGTCCAGCATAAATATCAAGTTACACTGTATAATACATATCTATATAACATTCAAAATCATAGTCATGCCTCTAGTTTAAAAAAAAATTAAAAATTCTTATCTGAACCTCTTGTGACCAGAAAGAGTTAGAAGTCATAGGTCAACTGTCAGTAATGGAAAATTTGACCAACCAGTTGCCAAACATTTCAAATCTGTCTTTAAATCTTACCCAAAATCCCTTCTCAAGACATATTTCTGCTACAGACACTATAGAAAATTAGCTGGTTGATGAGCAGGTTAAAGGATAAATCAAGGAGGTCTGATCTTTGCTTGAGTAGTGTATAACACAAAATCATACACATATAAGAACAGCATTGAATGCTTCTGGCCCTCCTCTACCGTGCTTTCAGCAGCAGCTCTCTTAGCACACATATCTTAGATTTCTGAGCATCTGTCTCCAAGCACTTTATAATGCATAATGAAATTGGGCTCTAATTCTCATTTTGCAAATCATTCTGATACACTAAACAAATACCAAATAAAACCTCTGACAGAGAGTGCCTCTGACAGAGACTATTGTGGCCTGAAGGTCTTCTTCTATATTTATATTTAAATGTGTTTGGTTTATGTTCTGAATGCTCCCGGGTGCATTTACAGCTTCTTTAATGACTTAAATTTGAGGATTACATGTCTCAGTGCTACTCACCATTGCAGTAATTGGAATTCTGTAGCTGTCCCATGCAACACACACTGAACTGCTTAGCTGTGAGTTTTGGGAAAGTTTCAGCTCTAGCAGAGCAGTAGCCAAAAAGACACATCCTTTAATGCCTGAAGAAGACAGAACAGAAACACACACTAGAGGCTTGTACTAGGTTTACATTTACATTTTAACGGGCACTATATCTTCAGAAGATATAAACTAGCATTAGCGTATCATAAAGACTTAGATAGCAAGTCATCATAAATAAAGACATTAGAGAAGCTAAGGGATAAAGTCCTGACCCCATGTCAATAGGTGGCAAAACTCCAATTGACTTTCTGAGGACTAAGATTTCACTCACAAGTTTCCCCTTAAAGCCACTTTGGTTTTGCTCTGTATCTTACATATTTCCTAGTGCTCATTGACCAAGCACAACCAAGCCTTTCTAAAAATCACAGCTAACCAGAAAGACAAAAACAAGTTTGGGATGCAATGCTCAGCTGAGGTAAGAGAGTTAGCTCTCAAAGAAATTAATCTTAGTCTTCCAGCTGGAGATGAGGCCCAAAATAGGCAGACTTCACATGGAAATTTAATTTCAAATCACTATTTCAGGGCCATATTGTCCAGGTGGGGCATATGTTATGGATTTAACTATCAGCTGAGTATCTTAAGGCTTGTTGTAAACACCCAGACACTATTTTAAGAATCTATATGATATGCAAAGACTTAACTATATAGTTAGGGATTTAATAAAGGCATTTTGAAACACTGTTAGTTTTAAATTATTTATGTTAAAGTTTTGGTGCAATAAGCTCTTTGTAAAATGCATAATACATATTCCTTACCATAAAGAGGTTTAAGATTTCTTTTTTTTTTTCAAATTCCATTACTCTTAAGGGAAGTATCAGACTCATTTGAAAAAACCCATCCACTTTAGAATAATATGTATCTATCAGGGATATAACAGAAATATAGTGAAAGTATGTATTTATCAAGTTAGAGTGTGATTTCAGAAGCTTTCCCTATCAGAATAATTTTCTTTCTACCAACGCATTAAACTTCCACTGACTTTGAAGAACTCAGTGTTAGGTCAACACTAAGTGCTTTTGAAAATCGCAAGCTTTAGTTAACTTTAAACTCTGAATTTATGTTTATTCAGTCACAATTTTCATTGTTCTCACTGGAATCATTACAGGAATATGTAAGTCTGTTAATAAATACCTCATTCCTTTAAGAACAGCATACCCCAGACTAGCTTTAAATAACTCATCCCTCTAAGAATGACATATCCCATCCATCTCTATGTATTTCCCTAGACTCAACAGTTTCGACAACTGCTTGGAAAGAATTTATTTCCTTCAAAATCTGTAGTCCCATTGTGTGTTGTATTAGCCGGAAATGGGACATGGACCTGGATCTGCTGCAGGAAAGCATCTCCTGACGGATATGATTTTACTGAATGTCATATAAAGCCCTGAAAGATTCTTGGTCTAGGGGTTCTTTTCTAACAGGTAATATTCCAGCAAAGCATGATCTTCTCTCCAACAGCTATAAATGATCTCCAAGTGAATGCTGCTGCATATTTTTGCATCCAAGATTAATCCAAGTTTTTCAGAAAAGTAATTGTCATTTATCAAGGTAGCATCTACACCCTCAGGTCAGAGCTAGGGCCCCGGTCTGCTTGGTGTGTCCATACACATAATGAAAAAACATTTCCTGTTTCAATAAGTTCATAATTTGTGTGCAGTCAAATGTAATGAAAAATAGGTATTAAAGCATTTTTCATGGATTTGAGACACTTTTGACATACTAAGGATTCCACTTAGCAGCAGATCCCATCTCCACCTGGAAACTCCTGCAGTTTGTCCAGGCTTTACTGGCCACACTTCATTTCTCCCAAGCACTAAGTTTCCACATAAAGATAGGAAAAATTTATGAACAGGAAAAGGAGCAGGCCATTACTCTCTAAACAAGTTACTGCCCTTCACCACAGCAATTCATGTCATAAACCGTAGCTTCAGTTTCCTGAAGCAGGGCAATATCCTACAAACAAGTGCTTCTTTGAGATCTCTTTCATCATTCGCTGTTTAGCATCAGAGGTTAGGGAGGCATTGAGGTGTGAAAGCACAGAGCTCTTTTCAGCTGCCAAGAGCTTTTGAGAGGAGATACTTTACCACCCAAAAATATGTTGTCCTCTTATCTAGTCCTGTCGTGCCCCTTCTCTGCAGTCCCCATACCAGCAGTCGGGGATGTAGCTCCCACCAGTCTGGACCTTCAGGCCAAAATGCCACTGCAGTCTTCAGCCTCCTCCTGCAAAAAAAGGCTTTATTTCCCTGACATTAACAATTTGAGAAGATCGCAGCCATATGCCCTGTTGGTCATCCTGTTCTCTCCACAGATGCTGAGAGGCAGCACTGTCACTGGGCTGCAGAAGCAATGCTGTATGTAGTGTGGAGGACCACTGAGATCTCCCTGTAGCAGAAAGGATCCCTCTCCCTTTGCTTTCAGGGGTAGCTGCCAGCTGCACCGCCTCTCTCTTCAAGGCTGGCATTTTGAATAGTGTGTGTCTTCACTAACCCAGTTGCACTTGGCAAACTGCAGTTCTTCAGGCACACAGCAAAGAAAACAATGTTTTATTATCCTCCACCTACAGCTAATGACATCAGAGGGTCAGACAAACAAAATCTGCTCCTTGCCCTTGCATTCCTCTTTCTCCAGTTTCAGTAAATGACAGCATAGAGGTTGCTCCCCCCCCCGCCCCCCCACATTCCCTTTAAGTGATGCTCAGCCTACATGGCCTAATACCTGTATGAAAAGGTTTTCCAAAGGCCTGCCATAGATTTACAGCTCTCCCTGGAAAGTTATTTATTCCTCTTCCATAGAAAATGGTAGTACTCTGTAACTTCCTTTCTCTCACTCCTTGTCCTCTGCCTAGTCTATATATGCAAAAGCTTTGGTTATCCATCGACTAGCAAATGAGAGCATGATGTGATCGGAGCCTCTCTTATAATTTATATCACTCTAAGTATCCATAGGTGGATAAAACAGATGGGAAAGAACTGTGAGAAGACTGTGATTAGCATAATTGCTAGTGATCACATCAGACAATCTGCGTAACCACAGTCAAGCATTTTTATAAGTATTGCTAGGGAGATTAATAAGAAAATCAGTGTTGGGAGAGCCACTAAAGCAGAAGCTATATTTTTGTGGGGGTTATTTTAGGGCTCCATACAGGACTGAAAACTAACAAAATTCTCAAGGCTATTTGTTTGAAAGATCTTTGTATAAGAGAAGAAGCAAGTCCAAACATCTTCATTGTTCTCTCACATTTTAACAGTGTGCTATGACCACTTCACAGGTGGTACTTCCAGCATTTTCCAGTATAAGTATCCAGTTCAGACCCAAAGACATGCAGTAAGGAAAATCAGAGAAAATGGGAAGGAGAAGGAGGAATTCTATAAATGACACTGCAATATTGATTAGAGGCTCTCCTTTGAGGAGAAGAGAGAAGAGAAGAGAAGAGAAGAGAAGAGAAGAGAAGAGAAGAGAAGAGAAGAGAAGGGAAGAGAAGAGAAGAGAAGAGAAGAGAAGAGAAGAGAAGAGAAGAGAAGAGAAGAGAAGAGAAGAGAAGAGAAATGGTATCAGTTTTAAGGCCTAAGAAAGGATTTTGTGCAACTAAGCCAGCATTGCAAAAGGCTGCTGGGAAGGAGGAAGCTGTTGGGATAGTCTATGGGGTGGCCCTTGCCTAGTGGAGCAGGCTGAGACACTGTGACTTGCCTCTCTCTTACCTTATGTAGAGGTGTACAACAGGGCACCAGCAGCAGACTGGGGAAAATATGCATGTTAAAGTCCAAAGATATGCTTAAAACCCCAAGAGATACAAATAGAAAATCCCCAGTAATCAGGTGTGCTGTAAGTCCCTGGAACTCCCACTGGCTTGCTCTTTGAACTAGGACATGTCAGAAGCCCACTTGCTCATTCCATGCTCTCTGCAAAATATCAGGAGAAGCTTTTGTTTCTCACCCTGCGTGACAAGTGCCAAGAGCAACAGGGTCCCAGTATGATTTGGGCTACTGGGTGCTAGTGCATTACGAGTACTTCTGATGCTGGCTTTAGAGTAGAGATCACTGAGAACTCCAGTACACAAAACTGAGTCTTTTTTGCCAGAAGCTGGCATACCTGCACTTATAAACAACCCTTGAAATTCAGCTGGAGCAAAGCCCCAACCTTGTACACGTGTCTTTTCATTTGGTCCACGAAACTCCTTCTTGATTTTGATAAGATATAAAATGTGGCTTTTGAATTATCCAGCTGTACCCAAAACTTTCCCAGCTTATACTCTCAAGGAAAATTTGGCAGAAAAAATTTGCAGTGAAAAAATAAAGTATACAAATGATTCTTAGGTATGAGTTTCCTATGTCAGAGTCTTGCAGAGTAGAAGCAGATACTACAGGAAATGAAGCTGATCTGAGCCAAGTTCCCCCTCAGATGTTTTGCTCCTTGAAGTTCACTTCTCAGGCCCTAACCAGAACAGAAGCCCTATGGACAGGACACAGGCATGGCTGCTCCTTAAGTCTGCACACAGCAACCCCAAATCACCACCCGTGCTTGGGGGAATAGGATTTTTTTACTTCCATGGACCAATCTTTTCCATTCTGCACTCTCATGGCTATGGTGGGCAATGGTCAAGCACCTGAAGTTACGCAGCATTCATTTTGCATGCAAATGCTGAGGGCTCTGGCTTCAGGTATTGCCAGTTATCCACAATAGAGGAATTACCACAGTAGTTCCTAGCAGCATCTGTATTACCCTCTTTACTTCCTCTACACTTTATAATCTCTTAATCTCGGGCAGAATCAGAAATCACCGCCCTCTGTATGCATGTTGCTTAATATCCACTTCAGCCCATGGCAGCATCTTAATTTCTGATTTGATTCATCAGCATCCACCAAGAACTTTCTAATGGTCTTTTCTTCACCCTTGCTAGACTGTGTCAGCTTTCTCTTTACATTTCCCCACCAGCTCCCTTTTCTTCAGATTACCAAACATGTAATGCCTCATCACTTCCCTTAGCTTTTTGAACCTTTTCACACCAGAACTGCTCTCTTGCAACCACTGCATTTCAGTTGGAATACAGTGACTGATCTCAGCGCCTTCCTGCTGTTAGATTTACAAACACGTACCCTCATAACCTCCCCATGCTGCCCATCATCTTCTTCAAAATTATTAGCCTTCAGGTAATAACCACAAAAATATAAAAATAAGACCAATACAAACCTAACTGTAACTACCAGTGAAGCTCCAATGTGTATTCACTGCACACATCTAAAGGGATCATTGCATTCCCTCTAAATGTCTTGAGGGAAGACATTTTGTTCCACCACCTTTTTTCTGGGACCTAGCTTTCTGCTACCATGTAATAAAGCCAAAGAAATAAGTCAGAAAATTAAATGCTTAACAGTTCTGCAGCTAGAACTGACCCCACTTGTCAGTGGAGTCCCTTGTTAAGTAATTTTAATCGTAAGTTCACATACTAGGTTTTTTCCCATCAGAAAAATGTTTCCTTATGGAGCGCACATCACTGATGCACAAAGAGAAAGAGATGGCAGCTTAGAAAGTGTCATTTGTACCCATGCCCTGGCTTCTCAGCTCAGCAAAGTTATTAGCAAATGAAAGTGTGCCTTTTCTAGTAGGAACATCAGGCAGCTACTCTGAGGTCTATATGCCCTCTAATTAATAAAAGATCCTACAGTATCTTCTTTAAGCTTTTCTTCCATTATCCTTCAGGCACCCCTGAGGGACATCACACAGACCTCTGAAATCCCACAGAGGTGGGAAATCTGGCACCGACTTCCCTGTGGTGCTCTTCCACACCAGCCTCACCCCTGCCCCTCTGCCACCACACCAGCCGTGGTCCGACAACCACCTGCGCCTGAGGGGTGGGAATCACAGAGCAGAAGAGAGGCAGCTCCGATGAGATTCCCAAACTCAAAAAAGCCCTGCTAAGCGGCACACTCCCACTCTCCCTATGTGCATCTTAGCACTGCAACCTCTTCACATCTCACGAGCTAGCGTGGAACANCCCCCCCCCCCCCCCCCAGGAGGCAGCAACACCCCTCCCTCCTCACATGACTCATATGATGTCAGAGTTGTCCTTGTCACCGACCCCAATTCAGGCTCACACGTCAAGGACACGCTTGCTTGGTGGATTCTCAGCATGATGGATAATCCATCCCCTCTCATTTGGGTTTCCTACATCCCACCTAGTCACTGAAAAGAGAGGACTTTTTCTAGTTGAGGAAACTTGGTTCCTCTGGCAGTTCCAGAGGCACAGCCATGCTGAGAAATGCTGGCAGAGGATACAAGGTTTAGAAGCTTTGAAAGCTAGGTCAGCATCTCCCAGTACAACACCAATGCCACCCTCAATCAATGTCCAATACAGAGAGGCAAACGATTTTTATAGAACAGTCATGTACTTTCATGTGATCTAATATTAGCTGTACTGTATGTAATTATTTTATGTAGTACTCTGCGTTCTGCTTGCACTCCCATCGATATGTCTAGTAGATATTTGTAGTTCCCTAGTAATTTAATAGCTAGTTTGTGCCCTAAAGCATAAAAACATTTCTACCCTATCTAAAGTAACCGTGGGTGGTGTTATCCATATAAAATCTTTGAGTCCTAATGAGCTTTTGTTCTCAAGTTATAACCCAAAAATATATCACCCGGCTGTTCCGTTCTCTGCTAAAGATCCTCACTATGATGTGAAAGGAAAAGAAATTAAAACCTTAGATAAATCTGTTTGATCTGCCACGAAGAGGAAAAAGACATCCCCTCTGTATTGTATCTTGTTGGGATTTTTTCACAAACCCATTTTCTGTTCATTGCTAAATGTTTAAAGGCAGAAGATGAGCTGCATTTTTGCAAACCCTGATCTGGAGACAGCTGTGGTCTGAGCTGTGCAGGAAGGAGCAGCTTGCTGGTCCTACTGCCCTGGGCTGAGGCAGCAGTAGCTGCTAGAGCCTGGACACGATGCTAGAAAGCATTACGGTGTTTTGGTCTCCTAAGGGGTAAAAGGCAGCAAGTTCCCATGTCCTTGAAGGAATGTTGTTAGGAGACATCCCACCCTTCTGTGTGGGGAAGAGGAGGCTCTGAGACGCACAGGGAGACACTGGGGAGAGCAGGTTTCCCAGTCTTTCCACTCTGTGGCAAGAAAAGCCCGTCCCTTGCCTGCAGCAAGGCTTTATTTCACCCTCACAACAATCTCGTTACTGTGAGTAACGGGGAGCATGGCGATGCCAGCATGCTCCCTTTGCCTCTTCCTTAACTTGTCTTTATTCACAGCCATGGAGGCAGGCCAGAGTCAGGCACTCACCAGGAGCCAGGCTCAAGCCTTCCTTGGCGTGCCCACCTCTGCTCTTTAGGAGAGGGTACAGGCTGTACAATACATCATCTGTTATGCAATGATACCCGGCGCATGGTTCCGCTTTGCTTCCCAGCGGCAGGAATATATCACTCCCCCCTTCCCCTCCCCTCCCACCCCATCCCCCAGGCCCATTCATCCCCACCACTCGCTGTTTACTACCACAGCCCTGCACAGTCCCTCAGGAGAACCCCAAGTCCGTCAGTTTGCAACCAAGCGGCCGCATGAGTTGCGGTATTTTGGCCAGCAGAGGAGGCCTGCCAGGGAGCCAACTTGTAAGAGGGACTTTCTTGGGGCCCGTTTCAGTTCTGCCACTGCTCTCCAGTAAATACTTGCACTCCACTGCTTACACAAGGTCTGAATGTGCCTGGCCCTACTCCCCATTGTATTTGGTTATCTTATGCTTTTAATAAAATTAAAGTGTGAGAAAAAACACTGAGAGAGTTTATCACCCCAAAGGAAACAGAAAGAGTTCCGTCATGCAGGTTGCAAAAAATAAAATCCCTGGATGAACATCTTTTGAAGCATCAAAGAAATTTGTACTCAGTTTTGACCTTGCAGGCAACATCCATCTCCAAACAGACAAGGGAAAGAGCCTCGGATGGTAAAACCTGGCTGCTTCTTAAGAATGAACAGCAAGTCAAATATATTCAGTTAGAAAGAAAATAATTCCCCGTCCCATCAAAGCAACAGGTAAAAAGTGCCAGCAAATCCTGTCTGCTCTCTTCTAAAGAGATTTCTTAGTATCTATGCTTTGAAACAATGAAATCTAGATACAGTGTTAACTGTCACTAGAAAGTAAATTAAGACAGTGGAAATTAATCTTCCACTCACAGTTAAGAAAGATTCTGGCATTCAGTATTATCAGTGAATCCCAGAAGCAGCAATCAGCAGGTAATCTGTTCAGTTGCAACTAGATAGTGCCATCACATACATGGATTTAAGAAATGCATCACCCCGGAGAGATACCAATTACAAGATAATCAACTTCTGTCTTCTGCGATTGTGGGGAAAACTGAAAAAAAATCGTAATCCCATCCTTGCCATGCCACACCTTATAGCACCTTTCCTTATTGCTTGAGCCAAACAGAGATATGGGAATTAGAACAACTGGTTTGCAAAACAAACAAAACAACATAAAAAGCGCAAATATTTGACTATGCAAAATCTGGTAATTTCACTGTTTTTGTAGCAGAACAACCCAAGATCTTGTGTCATAGATAACAGTCAAGTGATTATCACACTCCTTTGATTAGCTCAAGGAATAAGGCTAAGGATTTTGTGAGTTTAGAGGAATACTGTCTTAAACCATTTCCAGCATCTCAGGTGAAAGCTCTTGACAACCAGAGGAAAAAATAAAATCATTCTCCTAGAAAAAGCTATTCTAACCACTGAACCTTACAGCAAAAAATAATCAAAATTCTTGAGATTATAGAAAGAAATTTTTATCTCAACAAAGTGTATTTTTCTATCATTAAAATTGTGTGCACCCTGCTTTATAAGCACATTTCCAGCACAGGCTTTGCTTTGTTTGCAGGAGCACAGAAGCTGCTGAGCTTCTGTTTGGGAAAGTTCTTTGAGTAAACAGCTCAGCTGCAGACATCTGCACCAGCAAGGAGGCTCTACCCTCTCAACATATGTAACATCAATACACAGTATATTGAAAAAAAAAATAAATTAAAAAAAAGGTGCTGGGATACTCAGGGGCAGCAAAAAGTTAAATATTCATCTCAAATATTAAAAGAAAAAAAATTAAGAGCAGAGTAAGAGTGACTAGTACAACTGCACATGACCACAACACACCTGTGCCTGAAGAACCCTCCACTGAGGGTGCTGGGGAAAAGACCCTGTAGCCCCTCTTTTCAGTATCAGCCACTCAACTCTTTCTGATGAGTGGCCAGATACTTGCCAAGGCCCCTCTCAGTCCCAGGACCTGTATTTCAAGCATGCCCTTCAATACCAAGGTATGCATACCCAGCTCTACTAATAAGGAGAAAAACCAAAAAGTACCTTTCCCTCACCTCCCACCTTTTCCCGCCATCCCAGTTCTCTCCCTTCCTCTATTTTAGCTGGTAAGTTGAAGAAAGTATAGCAGCTGAGCCATACAAGCACAGTCCTATAATGATAAAGGAAGTGAATAAACAAGTTGTATTTTCATCCTCTGTATCCTACAACCTCACTGTCTGCTACTCTTGGTCCTTTTTAATTTCTTGCTGTCTCACTCGTCCCCTTTTTTTCTCTTGCAGCTTCTTTCTCTCTTCCTTTGGCTCTGCAGCTTTAGTGTCTTTCATATTTGGGGAAATGCATGATTTCTTCTTCCCCAAATGCACTCTACTCCTTTCTCAAATCTCTTCCAAACACCCGCCCTCTACAAAGATAAGCATCATCTCATTCTTATTACAATGAACTGCTCTGCTTTGTTGTGCCTTGCTCGCACCGCATATCTCTGTATTTTATACAGCATTTATGCTACCGTGCACATAATAGATAACTGAGCATTTCAGCATGGAAGCAACTGCCTCTGACACTGAAGTAAATCAGTGAATTGACAGTTCTAAAATGCTTATAACTGCAGGACTGTCTTTCATAGACTCACAGATTTTAAGGCCAGATGGGACCATTAGATCATCTAGTCTGAGCTCATCTGAAAACCTGCTCTGGTTCTTCCCTAATAATGGGTGTCCATGCGATGCCATCAGGACCTACCAGCACAGCATCCCAGGATTCGTGTTTCAGTTGTCACTATGCACAGTGCAGCCAGCGTATCAGCTGCATGAAGCATCCTTCCAACTCCAAACCTCCGAGGCACTCAGAACTACCACCTTCCTCCGGCAATCCTACTTGCACAAAGGAAGCAGGTAGGTAAGAAGGGATATAAAAGGGAAATCAGCCTTTTTAGGGGAAAAAAAGCCTCCAAAGCAGTTCTCAGAAAAATCACATATACCATTTTTGCTATTCCTATTGCAACACAGCAGAAATTTCAGGCATAAGCCTAAATCAAAACCATAAACAGTTCCTGCACAAAGAAGCTAACTGAAACACAACAAAATAAAAGTGCACATGCAGTATCATCTGTGTTCACACTCCATAATCCTGGCTGATTATTTGTCATATTTTACATTTCCTTAAAATCCACATCCTATTTTTATTTTTCGCCTCTTAATGTTTGCTAGCATTATGTTTTTCCATTATCATGTGGCTCTGAGAACCAAAACAATTTATTTACATTAAGTTTTCTAGTTATATTTTAGTAGCTAGCAGATTCTTGCATTTGGATTACTCTGGTATATAAATTGGGCTCTGCCTTCAATAAATCCATGTACCTTGCATGTACAAAATAAAACACACTGAAAGAGTCTAAGATCAGTCAAAACCCTGGAATTTACATTGACTTACAGAATTAGTAAATTGTCTAATTTGGCTGCACATAATGGAAACTTACCAGTCCCCATAATTTCAATATCTCCCAAGGAGATGCAGCAATTTTCTTGTTTGCTTCCAATCCACATTTTTTTGTGTGTAGGTGTGTTTTAATGCCTTTTTCCCATTTCTGGTATGTGTATCTGCGTGAGAATATGCACAATTATCATCTTTAAAAGGCTAACTTAAGCATCCAAGTTTTAAAAGGAGCTCTCAAAGGAAAAGCTAATTTATACTTCATTCCTTGACTATTAACTGCATTGGGAAAGTAGAAGTAGGATCAAATTATTTTTGCCAACTGATAGCTTTCAGAAATTTTTACACTAGCCAATATGCAAATTTCTTAATGAAAACCATCCTGGGAATTTATTAAACTGTTCATACTGAAGAAAATTACTTTCATTTACATTGAAAAGTGAAATAATCTATCCTGACCTATATATGTGCTTGCCAAGATTCTATCTCCACTATACTTGGGGTCTTTACCATGCTATCACCGTGAAGAAGAGCAATTTCTACTCTTTGTTTTGTTTTGTTGGGCTTTTTTTTAATAAAAAGGCAAATAATAGGCACTGCCAATAGCCATTGTTGACCCAAGTCAAAAGTGTTTGAAATTAATTTATCCGCTTTGGATGGTGTATAAATTTCTCATTACGAGTGTCAGTGATGGACAAGAAACCATTCCAAAAAATGTATTGGGTATCATGCCAAACTCTGTAATCAAGGTCTCTTGCAGAGACTCTGGAGTATACAAAGGGTTTCACACAGTCAGGAGCGTTAGCTATGCATGCTTTCCCGTTGCCCGGGCTCAGCCAAATACTCTGTGAGAACAACACGTATATACACTTTGTTTTATTATGCCTCGCAGATGCTTTTTTTTGTTTTATATTTCAAGCTTTGTCAGGTCTAATGTTTGTTCTTTCTTCATCCTTCAGCCCTCACTCTTCCACCTGCATCCCCCCCACGCCCCAAATTTCGGAACAGCTTCCTAGACAGACCCAGTATCGATTACATAAACTGTCTTTCTTGGAAAGTAAAGGGCGGGGGGGGTGGGGGGGTTGTATTTGGGATTTCTTCTACTTGCAACTGAAAATGGCAGCCATTGAACAGATCTGGTCAATGACAGTAAGAGAATAAGCCCAGCAGAAAGTGGTAATATATTGTGTTACACTTATGCCAACTTGCCAAGTCAAGTTCTTTTTCTCAAGCACATGTACAGTTTGTTCTTGCTATCCTCAGTTAACTCTGCTTTCTGAATAGAGGAGATGGGAACTGCTCAAAGGCCACAATAGCATGTTCTACTTAAGGTTTCCTCTCCACACTAACCATTGTGGATAGCACTCTTTACAGTCAAGCGCTCTTGAATAAGAAAGCTCTCATTAAGGAGATGAAGCTATGTTTTCTTTACCTTGCAAGAATTCTGTAAAATGAGATTTTCCTCATTACAGGCAAAGTACCTGCTGCTAAAAAGCAGCACAAAGTTGGCTCTATTTCCTTGAATGGATTTGAAGCTGCCTTCAAAACTAGCAGCAAAAGAGCATCAAAATGACAATATTGTACAAGAAATGCATCAGGAATGAGCGATTAATCTAAGTTTCTATGGGAACGTGAAAAATGACATATTGGATCAGATGAGTGGCCTGCTTAGTCCAAGATATTCTGTCAGTTAATACTGTGTACCGCGGCAAGAAAAGGCTTAGTGCCCCACAGCAAACAACTATCCCCAAAAACCTAGAAAACACAGGTAGGACGGCTTAGCTTGAGAGCAAAGATCAGTTGATGGTCTGAGGCAGGAGGGTTGAGATGCATTTTGTAGCTGGTGTACATGGAAAACAATTACAGGCAACATTGCTAAAGCAAATACCATTTTATTATGATTTTTTCCGTCACTCAACCTTGGTAACACTCCCTGTCTCAAGCTGAGTTTTTCAGGCAAGGGAGCCTGCCAAAGGGTGGGTGGCTTAAATCACATTGGATCCAACTTTTACAGGGCTTTGGGGTTGATTTTTTTGTTTAATAAGGAATATAAAACCCACACACTCCTCAATATTGTGCATTAGAGCTGTCATGATGAAGCCTGATGTAGCAGGTATTACTTTTTTTTTTTCTTTACAAATACTGCTTAAAAAGAAGACACATTGCAACAAAATTTTGCCAGTGCAAGGAAGGACAAGGATGGATCTTTGATTCAACTAGCTATTCAAAGAGAACAGCAATAAATTTTGCCAGTGCAGTGTGTTTACTGCACAGCAATCTTCACATCAAATCAAATCTAAAACCAGCAATAAAATGCAGGTAAGAAAACATTATGGAACACAGTAAAATATAATAATATGAGGTAAAACAGTAGTAATAACGATGTCCACGAATAAAAGGTGGCTGAGTCATTACCAGCATCAGCAATTGAAACTGTGTAAGAAAGAAAAGTCACAATTTACATGTTTCCCTACCAAATTTTAATTTTTTTCCCGTGTGATCTTTCTCTCCAAAGGAGCTTATTCCTATAAACTTCCACTGCAAGAGTCCATTCCCATGTTTAGTTGTACCAGAAAGCAGGGAAATTATTTTATGTCATTTTAATCTCCAGGATTGAGTGTTTACCCACTATTTCAAGGCAAATTTCTTCTGCTTATAAAAATTACAGAAATAAATTATAGTATCTATAAATTTATGACAAAAATTGAACAGGGAAGATTTCTTCTCCCAGAAAAATACAGAATATTTTACCATAAAATATCTGTGGTCAACTCCTATTGCTATATATGTCTCTGGCAGTCCTTCTGCTTTTGGTTTTTTTCATCCATAGAAGTGAAAAAGAAGCTAGAAAATTCTATTAGAAGTTCTTTTAAAAGCCTCACAGATAAAGACATGTCAAACTGAGACTGGAAGTTATTTTCAGTAGCAACCTTAATCGCTACAGAGACAATCTTTTATACCACCATATACCATAAGAACATATTAAACAGCACTAAGCATTAGGAATAACATAGAATAATGATAATGAAGTGGCTGGCACAGTTTGCCCATCCACATTTGCAATTAAATTAACTTTCTAGTTAAGCTAATTGTTTCTGGCATGACAATATGGAGCAGTCAGTTAAGATACAATTTTTTAATCATGCTCTGTTTTCCTGTGTCAAACAAGAAATTGGTAGAATTAAAGGCTGTATTCTGTGCAATGTGGCATTTCGTGTTGGCACAAACACTGCAGTGCTTGCTTTGGTTCTTCACTGAGTCCAGAAGCTCAGACTACCCTGGTTTGAGCTCCTCTGCTCTCCACCCAGAAACGCAGAGAAACAGGATGATTTCATGGGGTGCCCTTGGTAAGGTTCCCTTCTGGCAAGCATGAAAGCTGGGGAAGATAGACAAAACATGGTAAGCAAAGAATTTACAACCCAACATATTCACCTATCAAACTTGCACTTTCAGGTCACTGGGCGCTGGCACCTGGTCACAGTCTTTCCATCCTCTACTGCATGCCTGGAGATTGTGAAAAAGCTCAAAACAGCATCCTTGTCTCATCCCACATGCCTGGTTATCCCTGCATTCCCAGACTCCATGCCAAATACTTATCTCACTTTATTGTGATATTATAGCTCAATGCAATATAACTTGGTAGATTAGCCACTTTTAACCCCAGGGACTCTGGGTCCAGAGGTTGAATTTGATCAGATATTAAAACACAAGAAAATGAGTAGATTAACTAAGTATTACGATGAGAACATTAAAGCCTGCCTTTAGTCAGTAGGGAACTGGCATCCATGCAAACCTGTAGTGATCGCTTACTATGCAGCATCTCTGAAATTTATCACAGAGAGCAAGTCCCAGTCTCTTAGGTCTTTGTGAGGGACTAGTGTGTTACACAACACCCAAATCCCAAGGGAAACACCAGCACTGAACTATGCTATGCCTCATGACTTGTGCAACTTTTCTCATAAGTATCCATGTGAGCTCAGATTTTAGCAATTTTGCTAGGAGTAAAATATTCACATATATTTGCTGAGTGCATTTGGAGTTTGACTTCAGAGTTGACCTAAGACATGGGAACAATGGTCTGATGCAAAGTCTTCAAAGTGAACATTTTCTCCAAAACGCTTTTTGCTTAAATTGTTTATCAAATGAAATAACTTTATTCCTCTTTTCCATACTTATTCAGTACCAAATAAAATGAAATAAAGAACTCGAACTTTTCCTAAACTAGTGCCTTTTATTAAAAACATAAAAAAACTAGAGAGTTTTTCACTCCTGCAGTCCACAAAGCATTTTTCAGAGAAAAAAAAAATCTTTAAATTATTCATTTGAGAAATGTAATGTTCTCTAACCAAATCTCACTACCAGACCTTTTGGACACAGCCAAAGGGACAACCAACAGCTAAGAGGCCACTTAGGAAGTCAGACAAGAATTCATACTAAGCACCATGCAGCTGCCCTCCTCTCTCTTCAGTGTATGTAACTCTGTGTCCCTTATCCAAAAAGCAATAAAAAAGTATCACAGCAGGATTGACTAAAACTTGCTGAAATCATTGAGTGCAAGAACTGTTTTTTGTTTGTACTAAATACAAATAAACATTAAGCTCATCTACGGAGCAAAATAATCAAAACAATGGGAGAACAACCAAAGCATAAACATATGGGAAGTTTGGAATGAAAATAAGCCCTGGAGTCTAAATGTTTAGGACTTTGGTAGCAGAGTGCTTGTTTTGGATGGTTGTGGGAGAATCTCCAATCAAAAGCCAAAAGGAAGCATCAAAAAGTGCCACAAAAGCATCAACAGTATGACTTCAAGATAAACCTTAAGAAGGCTATTGAGGCAAGTGCTGACTGAAAGAGATTGCGAATTTCAAGCAAGGGAATTATCTCTTGTTTGATTCTACCTGCAGAAACAGAAACCAGGACTTTGTAAATAAACAGGATTGCATCAAAGATAAGTGACTCAATCATCAATTGCACTTCTAAACATTCAGACTCTGGGCTTCCTATAATAGGGTTAAAGAGAGAAAACCCCCATGTTCTGGTTTCCAAGAACAAAGCCTGTGAGCTGGTATCTCTCCTGTATCAGGGCAGAACAAAAGGCAGTACACAGTTCAAACATGTAAAGAACTGGAGGAGTTAAAACAGCACCTGAAAACTTACTGGTAAAGATGAACCCTTATTAGAAAGGCGATGGCAAAATGCCCAAAGAAACTGAGTTGCAGCTGCAACAGTTGTGGTTTGAAATAAGATTGGAAAGGGCTACAAAAGCTTTGACCAACCTGGAAGTTGCTATCTGATAAACAGCAGAAAAGGCTCAGGGAATTAAAAACTGTCCTAGAGAATGAAAATGAACCAATATCAACAACTGTGACATGCTGAAAGGAAGGGAAAGGAAAAAACCCAAAATTTCATTTGAATTGGGTGGGAACAAATCTTTTCCCTGATATACTCAAATATCAGCAAGAACCTCAAGGGCAAATTGGCTGTACACCAGTTTGCAGACACTCAGGTAAGAGCCGGAAATAAAGATCAGCAAAAGACAAAAAGATATTGTACTGACTGTACAATTTACTACAGATCCTGAATTTTTTTCACAGCTGCATACCACAAAAGGAAACAGCTGCTGCAAACAGAAGAAGTTGCCAGGAATTTGCCAAGATCTCTACAGTGCTGTTTCTCTATCTCAAATTCAGTTCAGCAATTTTAATATGGCTCATACCATCATTATGCTTTGTGGAAGGAGTGATGACCACTCTGAGTTTATAAAGCAAAACAAATTGGCAACAATGGCAAAAAATGAAAGAATGCAGATGAGGTCATTATTGGTCCTGAAGGAAAAAAGGTGCCTTTAAAGGAGAATAGCTATAAACACAGGCCTAGTGAGAATAGAGCATGGCACGTTCCAAACCAGACTCCCAACATCAAGATGCAGAACAGGCTGGAGGGAAGCATGAAGCTGAACCAAGCCAGGAGTTCAAACACCAGTCATTTACCAGTTTGTAGTTTCTGTAGGGATCTTAACAGCTATATTTTTAAAAGAAATAAACAGAGAAGGCTATTTAGTGTATAACAAGTAACTACGTGAAATGCACAAGAATCACTGATTCAGACTGGTTGTGACACCAGGAATAGAAGGTAAGGGAATGGGTCATTCAACCAACAGATCTCTTTTGTACTGGCCAAGCCCCACCTTTAGGAGCAGAAATACCACTAGAAATTACAGGCAGTGGCATCTTTCCAGCAAATGAAAGATGAGGAGTGCTCAAAACTTGCTTTGAGACACCAGATCCCTAGGGATTTTTAGCTGCTGAAGTTCTTCTGGACCTGAAACAAAAGTAAATCTCTATACATTTACTGAATGCTTCTGACAATAGAAAGAGATGGGGAAAGGGGGACTATGATGGCAAAAAATGGATCTGGTAAATTAATATGAACTATAGGACTTTTGATGTGAGCATGTGAACACTCAGAAAATGTATTAAATTTTAATCTGGCACCCTACAAAGCATTCAAAGAGAAGCAAGAAAATATTTTTGATACTGTTTTGTTAGAAATTATTCTCTCTCTGACAAACACAAGTACAACTTGACTGCTTCCACACAAGAGTGATCCTGGATACCTAAACAGCATCCTTCTTTTCAGCAGGGAAGCAGTAAAGAAGCCTTATAAGCCCATGGAAGAAGCATGTCAGGAAGCTAGAACAGACCCTTCAGCCAAATCTCAGGCCAAGTCCAGTTAAAAAAAAAAGGTGACAGCATCAGATTACAGAAAACAACACCAAGTCATTTAGCGTGTGCTGCTTTATTACCGTAAACAGTACCCTAGATGCTGGTGAAAGCTTGGTCTGGTTTACTACCCTGCATCTTAAAAGTAGCTATTGGCAAGTGGAAGTGGATCCAGAGGGACAGGGAAAAAAAAAAAACAAACAAACCACATTCACAGCAGGACAAGGACTGTGGCAATTTAAAATGATGGGTTTTGGCTAGTGCAATACATCAGCTACATTCAAAAGTCTAACAAAAAGGGTATTACGTGGCATGCCTCTCTCAGCCTGTTTGTTATACCTAGATGATATCCTGGTGCATGGTAAAATGTTGGAACAAGAACTGATACATTTATAAATGGCCTGTAGTTAGCTTACAGCGGCTAGTCTTAAACTGTCTAAATAGAAAAGCTAGGAGCTTGTTTCAAAAAGAGGTAATTTACCTTGGGCAAATCAAGCAGAAAAGGGAGCAAGACTTCCTTGGACAACGAGAAGCTGCCCAGAGCTTGCCAGCTGCCCCTGAACAGGGATGGGCACCAGGTCTGGGAGGACTCTGTTTCTTGTTTTCAAGATTATCAGCATATTTTTCAGCATTGCAAAACTACCAAATTGATTAGGGAAACTATCCCAATAGTCAGTCAGTGTAAAGTTAAAGTATCCAGACTTGAAAAGGGCTTTTGCAGTTGTTCCTGTGGTAGCTACCTGCACCCTAAGGCTTCTTCATCCTGTCCAGTCATTAGTGCTTGGGGGCAAGTGCAACTGCACACAAAACTTGAAAAGTGGATTATTGAGCAAATGTCCAATTTTCTGAAGGGATTTATTTCCCCCAGAACAAGAAGATGCCCCAACAGAACAATTTCCCCACTCTGAATCTGCAAGGAAGTTCATGGTCATCATAGAACAAGCTTTTGCAAAAAATGGTTCATGTTGTGGGAACCCTAAAATGACCAGCAATGTATGTTTGCACAGACACACTGGTTATGAAACTGTGCCTGGTCCAGTAGCTCATTACAGTTAATAATCTCTGGGGAAACACAGTCATTTTCCCATGATTCCCAGAAGCATAAGTATTCCTGCTTCATCCAGTGAAAGATTTGTCATCTTCCCAAGAAGAGGATCCCAGTACTTATGGTGCAACATATGACATAAAAAATAATTTGGTAAATGTAGCCCTTGGGAGAGAAATCCCTAAATCCCTCAAAATACCTCACTGAGTCAGATGAGCTACAGTGCAGACATTGGCAAACTAATCAGGAAAAAATCTCCAGGAAAAAATCCATGTATCAGGAGCACTTTTGTCTGCTGTGGTGGCCATAATCTATTTCTGACTCATAGCCCCTCAACTTCCAATTATTTTCAGCTCTGAGGCTTCCTGACCCGTGTATAGTTTACATGTAGTTAGTAATTCTCCCTGATTTTGTCCTTCATGAACTTAAACATGTAAACCTGTCACATTCACAATGTCTTTTGGCAGTGAGCTCTGCTGGTCTACCACCCACTTTCAATGCTTTGGAACATCCTTGTCTTCCTTTGAAGTTTTTTTCCCTATCTACAAAAACATTCAAAAATGAAAGGTCCAAAACTTGAGTGCATTCAAGGTGAACCTTGATATTCTTTGTGTTGTCTTCAGTGATTTCCCTGNTTTTTTTTTTTTTTAATCATTGTGGAGCACACAAGAATTCACAGAGTTGTCAAAATCCCTGGCACCTTTCTCCTTTATTGTACCAGTCAGTGTAGATCCTGGGAATCGGAGCCTTCTACATAACCTGCACTGGTGACAAAGGTGAGGAATAGCATGCAGATGTATGACAATGTGCTGATAGAGAGCACTGATCTCATATCCTTAAACAAAGATAAAACTCCTAACAGTATTTGCAGCTGATTATCACTCTGGTTTTTATTTACTCTTTTTTTTATCCCTCATCAAATCCATATCAGTGCAACCACTCTTCTCCCAGCTATTTCTTCATTTTGGAGCTCTCCCTATACAAATCACTTATTTGCTGCCTTCTAAGCTACCCAGACCAATCTCTAGTCCTACTCCATTTCTAGTTTCATTTCTAGCACCCTTTCAGCCCGACTTTCTCCAAATATCTGCCAGTCAAGCATTGGCATTGGGTGGTTTCTCCTTCAGCAACACCCTGAAAGAAAAGCCGAAACTCCCTCTCGGCTTAAGCATTTGGTACCATTCTGCCTCATATCAGCTGTGATCAGACAGGGTCAGTGTGGTTTTACTTTTGCAAATTTGGTCTTGGACACTTCACGGTGGGACAGCAGAAGACAACAATTCAAGAACTTACAAAGAAGGGCAGATGTTCAGATGTTCATTGGGACAAAGATGAGGTCCGAAACAGGGGAGCTCCTTCCTACCACTTTTTGGGAAAAAGATAATTACTAGCCCAAACTCAAACCCAATTTCAACAGTATTGGTTGAAACACAGACCTATCCAGGGAAAGTGGTATTTTTTCTTTTTCTGTGCAAGAACACATTTACTTTTCTAGAGCTTAAAACATCCTCTCTTTCTCTGTTGCAAATCTTGGGGCATATTTGGCAACTTCAGTGCTCTTTAGGTTGGCTGTTATTTATGAAGGAAAAAACCCCAACAACTATTTATAATAGATAGCAAAACTGAGCCAAAGCTTAGGAGAGAGGTTTGACCAGTGCGACAGTGAAACTTGTCAACTGCAATGAGAACAGAATATGTGTTTTCCAAGTTTCAACCAAAAGGCACAGCACAGCCCAGAACAGTGGCATTGCCTATACACAGGAAACACTGAACAATGAGTGATGCTGAATACTCAGTGCACCTGCCAGTGTGTGCAAGTCTTGAAACACAAAATGAGTGAATCGATATAGTGAGAGTTTCAAACATAATGAGAGAGCAGTACGGATCAAGGGAAGTGAATTGTAGTTAACCCAGCTGATAAAGTGGAACACAGTAACAGGGTATACATGTGAGAAATCTTTCACAAGAAAAGAGCATATAGAGCATAAAATTAATGCTCAGCTTTCTCCCAACAGGAAAAAAAAAACATCCTCCTGAAATCCAGAGACTACAGTTTTCTCTCTCATGTGTGATCATGCTTCTTTTGATAAACTCTGACCATAAGTAGCACTGCATGCAGCAAACAAGAAAGCTTTTTAAAATCCAGACCCTGCCTGAACGTTGTGCTTCAGGCAGAGGTGTAAAAACACCCAAGGACATAATTTAACTAATGTAAGCACTTCAGGACTCCTAGTGAAACTGCATGGAGTGGTGTATTCAGTTGTTTAAAGCTTTAAAGCTTTTTTTTTTTTTTTTTTTTTTTGTCACAGGCAAGATATATGTTTACATGGCAGACTTAATTGCTGTTTTCAGAGGACTAATGCTGTGTAAAATCATAGTCATCAATACAGCCATTTATTTTGACTATAATTAACAAATCAAGTCACAGCACGTTTTACTTATTTGCCAATCTGTTGAATATTCACACTGGCCCCAAGTCGCCTATTCATTTAGCAGTAAACATGTAGCCTAGCAACTGACTGTCAATATCAACAGTAGCTGATGAAGTTGTTAATCTCTGGAAGACTGACAGGTTAAGCCAAATTCTCCTATGCAAAACTCTCATTGTCCAAGCCTTACATTAGCCCACAAGGATATTTATGTTCAAAAGATACCACATCTCCTTCTACTATTAAAATTAAATGAAGTGTGCTAGAGGCAGGAAAAGGCTATGTGCTCTGCCTGCCATGCATGTTTTGCATGCACCACGGCATCCAGCATTGTGTTTGCAGGATGTATTGACCATTGCTAATTTCCAGAGACAATTGAAGACACTTTTGCATCTGTTCATCATCCCGGAATAAAGTATCATATAAGTGCACGCTGTGCACCAGAATATAGATGAGGTCAGGAGAAACACAAATATCTCCATTGCTATGCAAATCTGCACTGGAACTGCAAAAAAGAAAGCATGAAGGTATGGATAAAGAGCTTTAATCTTGGGTATTGAGAATCAAAATCAGAGTGAAGGAATTTAAAAGGAGTACGAGCAGTTTGACTGGAGTAACAAAAAAAGAATATGATTTAGCCTGATTTAAATGTCGATACACCAACACTGAACTAAACAATTTTCTTATCATTTAGTTATACTGCTCAGAAGTTCCATCAACACAGTATAGGAAAGACAGAGACAGACAGACTAATTATCTGCAAATATACAGTGAGGAGTTTCAGAACAGCAGGAAAAACCTATTGCTTTGTGCTGTCTGTTACAGGCCTGAGCTGGATCAAACTGCCTGCCTGAAGTTCTTTCTATCTCACTTTGATATTGACAGCCATGCCTCTTGTAGCAGACATTCTCAAGGGTAAAGTCCTAGAACAACAGCAATTCCACAATGATTTAATCCCTTCCAACTACTTACAGAAGATGGATGGTTATCATTAGCAGTGAAAACGTGGAATCGAGGAAAGCAGGACTGGGGAGACTGTTTGCAGGACTTCTTGTTCCAAGACAGAATCAGCTCTACCTTTTGTCATTCTTCTTCTTAACAGCCTCCAGCCACAAAGGGGACAGTCTGTTCCAGAACTGCCCTGCATGAATTATAATAAAATTTCTTTTTTTTATTTCTCCTAATATCCAATTCTTCCTAACAACGATTTCCTCCCATTTCCTCTTATGCAAAATGAAACCTATCTCTTCCTCTCTTCACCATACTTTTTCATGTTTGAAGACTACTGGTAGGACCCCACAAGAGTTGTCCCTGACCTAGAGTAAACAGCACCCATAAACATGTCTTCATAGCAGCCACAATATCTTGACAGGACATGGTGACCATGCCCATCACTCTTGTCTCGATTTTCTCCAAGTAGTCAATATCTTTCTAGAAGGACAAAGGTATCCCCAAAGTGGTCAACATCTTTTGGAAAGACATCACCTGTGCTAAGCATGGAAGAGGAGTTACTTAACACACCTTTCAGATTATATTTCCATGTATGGATCCCTAGATGATGCTTGCCATTTTTGCAACAGTGTGACATTGCTCAGTTTGTAATTTTTCCAAAGAACTGCTGTCAAAGCAGGTATTTTCATCTCATATTCCTGCAGTTTCTTGTTTCTGATGAACTACCATTCTTCTGCACTCAGTTTACAAAGTTTAAACCTATTCTTCTAGACCCTTTTTTCCATTCTCAAGGCCATTCTCTATTCATAAAGCTTTCTGTAAATTTAACAGGTATAATGTGTATTGCATCACTCAGGTCATGGTCTAATGAGAGCTGGGCACAGCTCTGTAGAGCACTCCTCCATACATACTTCTGCTTTGATACTACTCCATCCTCCTAAAATTCATTCTCCAAAGCAGTGTCTCTAGCTAGTTTTGTTTTTACCTAACAGCATTTTCATCCAGCCCAGGTTTCCCTCACTTCAGACAATGTCATGCAAGCCAACTTTAAAGACCTCCCAGTACTCAAGAGACTATGTCAGTTGTTTCCTCTCTTTCCACGAAGTCTGTTACCCTGCTGCACAAGGAAATCCAAGTGGTTTGACAATTCACTCTTGACAAATCTGTGCTGGCAGCTTTTTACTTTCTTGTTATCCTTCAGCTGTTTTCAAAAATTTTTCTGTGTGTTTTTTCATTGTTTTTGGTTTTTCCCCCTCCCCAGAATACTTCTGTGAACTGGAGCTGGAGATAGCACTGATTGGTCTGTAATCCTCTGGCTCCTCTTTTTCAAAATCAAAGACATTATGTTTTCCCTTTTCCCAGCCTCTGATACATCATCTATCTCCAATGGGCTTTCAAAGAAAACACTAATGGCTCTGAGATTCCTTTAGACATACCCTGGAACAAAGTTCATCAAACCAGTCCATTTGAAAACATCTAAATATTCTGTATATTCCTAACTTGTTATTTTCTATTTTTGGCAAGGATTGTATCCCTTTTCTATTTGTTTTAATAGTATTAATAATATGAAAGCAAAAAACTTTCTTAATGAGGTCTCAATTAAAAAGAAAAAAAGGAAAATACTAAAAAAAGACTCTTCAAAACGTTCCATCAACAGGTTGCTCTCTCCTGTAAGCAAAGCAGCAATCCTCTTCTAGATTGTCCTCTTATTCATGTATGTTGAGGATGATTCCACCTTATTTCAATATCTCTAGCTAGCTAGTTAGCATTGCAACCTAGTGCCTGGATCTTCCTTTCATCCCTTCATACTTGTGCCATTTTGGGCTATCCTTTCTTTCCCTTTGATGTACTTCCTTCTTGCTCCCTGTGCAGAACCCAGCTCTTTAGCCAAATTAATCTCTATATGGGGTTTTCTGCACTCATACCATAATGTCACATCTTTGATGATCTGGCAGCTAATTCACCTTTGCTTTCAACTACTAAATTTGTCTCTGGAGAAATCTAAGCTATCATTCTCTCAAGTCCATTTTTGTTACATTGTTGTTGCTCTTCATCTCTTCACAAAGATTGTGAAATCTCATTTCATGCTCAATTTCACCCAAGTTGCCTATTGCCTTTGTACTCTCAGCTACTTCACCTTCATTGTCTAAAATATAAAAAAAGCCTTTGCTCTTCACACATTTCTCCATTCTGCAAAACAAACAAACATAAAAAAATCAGGACTAAGCCCATCTACTTTTTTAGAGCATGTTGAATCATCCATTTTCATCTATGGTTTCTCCCTCAGGAGGTGTCTGCAAGCATTTAAAATTAGATGAACATAAAATTCTCATTATTTCACAAAAAAATTTCTTATCCATGTGACCTTCCTGGCTTGGTGTTTTGCAATAGATCATAGCCCCTTTTATCTCTATACATAATTTTCATGAGATCTCTTTCTCATCCCCACAGTCTGGGCCTCAGAATATTTCCTCATCTTTCTAGTACCTATTTAAACACTCTTCATCGATCCCCCTTCTCCTTCATATCCCCTTGTTAGGCTACAGTATCAAATTCAAGACACTTGGTAAAAAATCTGTGAGCTTTAAATTTTCAGTCCTTACATAGAAGGTGTTTCCCCCACTGACCTTCCCCATCAACTGCAAAAGTTACAAGGCAGGTTCCCAAGCAGGAACTCATCAAGTCTCCAGTTTACACCCAGGGAACACAACGGCACGCTGGTCAGGGCAGGCTCAAGCGTTCCTTGTCCCTTTGGCCTGAGCCTAAGGCTCAATTCATTTTGTCGTGTCAAGTTCCTGCCAGCACTTCCAGTTTTATGCTCCAAACATCCCCCAAGACATAACTGGAGCATCTGAGCTAGGTGGTGGAGGAAATGTAAAGGTTGGTGTAATTTTTGCACTTAGCACATCCCACGCTGTGTTCCGCAGTAATCCCGTGCCAACGTAATGTGTGTCAGTGGAGCAGCCTGAAACCTTGCAGGACCCCAGGCGAGTGAACCTCTGGGAAGGAAAACGCTTGCCTAACATGACCCTGGATATTTCCTCAAAGAGATTTAGACCAAAACCACCAAAGAACATTCCATTCCCACTGCTGGAGGAGAGGCAGCCCACCCCGTGGCTCCTCCCTGGCATTGCCTGATCCATCCTGGGCTCTGTACACAACAGGACAGTGTTTACATCTGCCTTTTATTGCGTCCCAACACAGGTGAACCAGTCACCTGCAATAAAAAGTCTAAGCTAGAGAAACATGCACAAGTTCCTACTAGCCTTTTTATTTCAACTTAATTTTATGTATATTGTCCCTGTTTTAAAAGTTTTCTATCGAGTAGCCAACAAAACACAGGTCTATCAGACTTCTATTCATACAAGGATTCAGTGCTTTTATTAGAGATTCATTTACTCATTTAAAACCTGTTCCATCCAAAACCAATATCTTACCAATATTGTCGTTGCCTGTGTTTTATATAGGTTATTCTTGTATGAAATATTCATTCAAGTGGGCACTGCTATATTTAGAATGCAGAGAAGTGGTTTTTGCACGTAGTTGCTTTTGTATTCTTGCTACACAGGCAATAATAAAAAAATACCAAACTGTACTCCATTTGTACTTCAATTTTAAGCCACTTACTTTGTGAGGTTCAGCCAAGAACCATTTGCTTCAGGCTAAATGGCTTCTACAGAAGTCACTGTTCAAGTTTAGATAGCAAGCTATTGATAGGTTCTGGATTGCATGGGCATGTGTTTTTCAATTTCCCTTCTCATTTTCAACTTAGTGTTTAAATTGTTTTAACTACTTAACTGAGGAAAGAAATGGCCTACAGTTTCTTCTGTATAAACCTCACCTTCTTCAGTTGAATCTTTGGTAACCTTACACAATTTTACTTTTCCCATCATTCTTTTTATGGTACACAAATCATACCAGCTTCAAGTACATGTTATCTTTCTAACAGAATCACTTTAAGCTCCTAATAAATTCTTAACATAACTTTTTTGCCATGTGGAGGTTTAACAGCTGAATTACTACTTGACTCACTTGGTAGATGATTTAAAAAACTTCATGGGAGAAGTATGGCCAGTAAAAAGTTTATGTAAACATAAGATCAATATTTTATTTAATAAACAAATTATTTGAGGGTGACTGATTGTCTTGAGGTGGTAAAGTTTTGTTCTATTTGTGTCTGCTTCAAAGAAAGGCAAGTATAAACTTTCTGAAGTCTTCTATTACTTCAAATTGTGTTAGCCCCTTAAATAATATCTAAGAAAAAATTACAAAATAAAAGAAAAAAAAGGAAGAAAGAAAGTAGCAGCATACCACATTCCCATACATGCCACTGGAGAGCAAATAAAATTTGGGAGCAACAGTCATTTCCATGAAATGGTAACTTCCCCCACTCCCTCCCCAAACTATCAAGTCCCCTCCAAGACTGGGAAACTGAATATGGCAATAAAGATGCAGCACCTGAGAACTGGAAACCATAAGAGCTACATGAAAGACACCTTGTTCACCACCTCCATCGTAGCTAAGGAATTATCTTCTGAACTCTTATTCAGCATGCTCACCAACCAGCTCTGTGCATTGGAACAGCCCTCAGAGTTTTCTGTTTCCAAAAGATGCATCTATATGAAAAATATGGTAATTATTTCTGACTTTATTATTATGATAAGGAAATCCACTTAAGGTACAAATGCATGTCAGCATGAAGCCTATAATATCCTGATTTTTATAATCAACTTACAAGAATTCAAGTTCAACTGGTGAGGCAGGAATAAAGGCAGAAGAGCATCAATAGCATGACAGTAGCAATCAATAAATGGTGCTCCATGGTCTATCCCCTCTGGAAAATGAGTTCATTAAAGCAGTCAGAAAGAAAAATAATAAAAAAGCTTTTATTTACTGTTTTCAAAAATTATGCTTACTAGCCCAGAAGGAAAAGGAAGAAGTAAAAACATTTATGAACTACTATACTCATGGCTTTCCTTCCAGAGCTCAGCAAATGAAGTTGCCAAACTCAAGACAGTGAAAGCGTATTCTGGATGCACTTTCCTTCTAGAATAGATTCCAAATACATACACACTAAAAATCTCTCAGGGACTGAAAATGAGAGTGCCATTTGACTCAGCCAATGCAGTCCCCTAATTTATTGAGGCAGACCCAAGATGCCCCAGCACAGAGCACTTTAAAGATGCTGAATTTTGTGCTAGCTATCTAAACACTGATATTCAATAAAGGAAATTTTGTCAGAGTATTATATGCATCTTGAAACTAAGCAAGAACGAAACTGACGTGGTAATATCAGGGCTTTTCCTTTGACTTACGAAAACAAATACAAGTCTTACATGGAAAGTTGATTTTAGAAAGAGAAGATTGATTATATGGTATGAAACTTAAACACACACATGGATGTGTCTGTAATATCTGCTATTCAGCACTCGCAGGTTAAGAGCCCAAGGCCAATTCATGAAAGTCAATATCTGCTCTCCGAGTTTCCCACCACCTGTCTTGGGGAGAATCATTCAAAGTTTTTAGTCCCCCACTCTTCCATTACTACAGGACCATCATTTTCACTTAACAGCTTCCCAGTTCATCTGGGGATTGATTTGATAATCCCCAGACTTTGAAAAAGCATCTGCACTGGATTAGAAAACCTGATATGGAGTCCAATGAAGTCAGTTGAGTCTTCCTACAGATGATGAGAAATCATAGTTATTGTAAACAACAGTAACCTCACAACGTACATAGTAGCCTATAATCTAAAGTGCATATCAGTATCATGGATTATCTAGGGTTTTTTTAGTATGTAGACATATATAATATGCACTTGGCTAATATTACTCATAACTGATGAAAATCAGTGCCAGATACTGTGTCACCTCTACAGTTTTGTACATAGTGATAATAGCAAGTTTACAAGGGATTTTGAAAGAAGCTAATAAAAAGTCAGCTTGAAACGGAATCATGTCTCATTCAGCAAAACCAAAGCAATTCAAGAGTAATTGTATTAGAACACAAACTCAGACAAAGCTTTCCAAGGAGATTAAACCATACCAACCAATGCAACAGGATTTAACAAACAGGCAAAGAGCATCAAAGACCTTGGAGAGAAGAAATCCCCTGTGCTGGAAAGGAAATTAAATACTTCTAGTACATTTTCAAGTGTATATCCCATCTGTTTTAGCATTCGAAGTGACAAGACTCTACAACATCTGTTATAAGACAAATTGCAGCCTAATGGCCTCACTGCCATAACAGTTTGGTCTTTTGGAATTGATACTCAAGTTCACCTTTTTTTAAAGGAAAAGCCATTATTTATCATAAAGATCATCTCTTCCCAAATGCAGGAGAACCTCTGTTGATTTAAAATTTTTGAACAATGTATAAATGCCGAGCCAAGACAATCTTGTGCATTTGTTTAATGGGCTGCTCTCTTTGCAAACTATTGAATCAGACTGTGAACATGTGAGATTTTTCTTCCTGAAGTTTGGACAGTCTTATAATAATATAATCCCTCTAGGAAAA
>VXBU01012407.1:250227-332409 GCA_013400315.1 Bombycilla garrulus | reverse complement strand
AAGGGAAGGGAAGGGAAGGGAAGGGAAGGGAAGGGAAAAAGTTAATTACCCTTTCATGTCAATATCCATATTGGCAAAACAAAGTCTCACTTTATATTTGAACACCACGTGCAAGCAAGTCTTCAGACACATACAGTAGCAAGCTCCCTAACGCAAAGGATAAAGATAAGGCTTATGCAGACAAGTTTACCAGCTCTGGGGAAAGGAACTAAAACTTTCAGTGTATGGTCATTAAAATTTTTGAAATCTAGGTCCATATTTTCAGCTGCAGCCTGTGGTTGTATGCTGACAGAGGGAAAAAAACAACACATTCATATGCACAAATGCAAATTCGGCACGAACACAGCTGGGCCCATGAATAAAATTTACATGCACAAATTTAGAAGCGAGTTTGAGTCCAGATGAATGATTTGATCGTAAGAGCTTTAAATAAGGGTTTATGTAAGCAAAGATTGGAGCCGGCAGCTATTAGAGAAGTGTATTAGCTGAAATAAATTACCAGAGAAAACAGAGCTCTCTTGGATAGCACCAGCAGCTCTTCTTCCCTTCTCCTGTCTCTGCCAGTTTTTGCAAACACATTTGAAGGGTTGATAGGGGGTTTGCGAGCATCTCTTGCACAAAGCCAGAGCCTGAGTGCTGCGGTGGTCCCGGGGCAGAGGCAGCAGGGTACTCAGAGCACAGGTGCTGCTCGGGGTTTGGAAACTTCCTGACATCTCAGCCCGGACAGGGGGACGGGTGCTCACTCCTGCTCTACACTTTGCCAAAGCAAACAGCTCAACTCTCTGCGCTGACATTTTTTCACAAGAACAAATTTGCATCCCAGCAGTGTGCGGCGGGGTGAGAAGCGGGCTTGCTCCGCACCCATAGGTACGCGCCTCACAAGGCGAAGCTGCAGCAAAGCGCCTCACTGGCATCACACAGGCACCATAAGGGCGCACAGCATTTGCATTCAAGCATATTTCAGCCATCAACCTGGAACTCTGGGGGCAACTGAAACCTGTAGAAGCAACAAATATAAGGCTGACTCCCTTGCCTGCTCCTTAGACAGCATATTAGGGATTCCCAGGGTTAGGTTAAACACTCAGTTTCTTTAAAAATATGTCACAAGGAAAGCATGGAGTTAGTGAGGATGTGGAGGGACAGTGACTTTGTTCTGCAGCATCTCAAGTGGCAAGGTAAAACACAATTTTCTGGAACTGTTTTCTTTTTTCTTTGACTAATAAAGAAGTGTATCACTAAATTTCCCTACACACCCCAAATTTAATCAAAGAAATATTTGGCTACAACATCGGTGTCAAGTGGGGTCACTGTCACTGACCAAGGAGGATATCAAATCCCTGGAAACCCTGGGGAAAGATCCCAGTACAAGGAGCAACCTGGAACATCCTAGAGGCTCCCCTTCATGAACCCCACTCAGCTCCACAGTCTTGGGCACATCATTCCTACCACTTGCAGCAGGCTGAAGAGCTTTAAGACAGCTTCCTACAGTGGCTATTCTGCATGCACAGCCTGGCCAGGGCACGAATAACTGGGAATCTCAGGACATAGGCTCTGCTCAGGTGGCAATAATGGTGGCTGTGGCCACTGTGACTGCAAAGGTTGACCATAACATCTCTGCCAGAGCCGCACGTCAGCTATAAAAGCACAAATATCCCTGAGAAGGAACGCATCCTACCACCTGGTAGCCACATCGAGACTGCGCATCCCACTTGGCGGGTCGGAAGCGCTCCTCGCCAGCCGTCGCCTCTCCTCCCAGCACCTCCACTCAGAGTTACACCCAGACACTCGTCCTGCTCCAGCGTGAATATTTCTCTTCTCCCCTAGGAGCAAAGCTCCTTCAACATGTGCCGTCTGCTGTGCCAGCGAGACCTGGCATAGCAGCAGGGTACAAAAGAACATCCCTGACACTCTATGAATATTCATGATTTATGAATATTCATTAAATTAGCATCTTTATGACTGGGCCACCAGATTCACAACTGGCGTCTCTGGAAAGGGGTTATTGTATTTTAATTAAATACCAGACAATTACTAAACAGTTATATTCGCTGGGATTTAACTGATATGAAAGGGATAGGTACCAAGCTACAAATGTTAAGAGCAACTCTTCCTCCACACACATTTAATGCTAATGAAAGTCATGTGTAAGCATTGAAAAAGGGAAAAAAAAAAATCCTCTATATGAGAAACCAAAATAGCTTCAGATTATCTTTTTAATAGATTCATACTGTGTGGGAACCTTCAGCATTTCCCTGGTGCCTAAGCAGACCAGAATAGCAAAGTAGTTATTATATCTGTCTTCAGTGAAGAGACCACATGTTCACAGATATTTGTACAGCACCTAGCGCAACAGGGCTCTGATCCCTGCATCTGGCATTGCCGTAGCATTTAAATAGCAATAATAATGATATAAAGCAATCTTTGTCGATATTATGAGAGAACAATCTAATCTAGTTATCAGATTACAGCTCATTAAATGCCACACAGAAAAGGCTATCAACACTTCTACGCATTTACTGGCCTAAAAAGAATTTTAAGCCATTAATTGCTTCCATAACGTGGGGTGAATTTTCAGCATGGTGCCTGGAAAATTAGGCACGCAGGCTGTGTAATTGTTAATGGGAATTGTGACCCAATTTTCACGCCTGGCACTGAAAGTTTGCCCCTTGCAAAATATTTACATAATTTGCTAGTAGATTTGCCATATCTTTTGCATGTTAATTTTACTTCAGTGACAATTCCTTGAAAAAGTACCACCACCAGTGTATAGTACCACCACCAGTATATTAAGAGTAGCTTGACATTTATATAGTACTTCCTCTGAGTTATCTCAGGCTACAACTTGCAAATCATTACATGCTGAATCTTCAAGGATATGTCTTTAACCAGAATATTCATTGCAGGGCACAGCCCTTGCCTGTCAGGGAAGGGAATTGATGACCACTTGGTCGGGCTCTTTTCCATTTGAGCTCTCATTCTGCAGCACAGTGGATGCTTTGTAGCCCTCACACCTGACCCTTGAGCTTTTAACATTACCAGATTCACTCACAAATGCCACGTTTGATGTTTCAGTGCAAAACCTACCATATATTCTTCCCTATAACAGGCACAAAAGTCAGGATTTTACATCTCTAGACCCTCAGCACCTCTCCAACATGCTACGAACTGTCTGTGGCAGGGAGGTGGGATCACGTTAAAGGTTCACAATTTCACACAGCTGCGTCTTTGCCTGGGAACGCGATGATATTTTGCAGGCAGCTTAAGATTTTGAGTACCAGCATCTGTCCTCCTAGCAGCACTTGCTGGTTGTTTGGGTGGCCAGGAGAGTACCCATGCTGTGGGGAAGATAGGGACATATTATTTCATCCTCCCTTTCCAGACAGACATCCTTTCTTTTGCTCCAAAGGGAAAGTAGCAGCATGCAGAAGCACATCAAGCCATTTTCAGCTGCTCTGTAGCACTGACACCAGAGCGACTATGAAACAGCAATGAGCTGGAAAAGCATTCTGGGTATAGAGATGCAAATGAGCACACTAAGCCCTTTCCCAAAGGACACTACACAAGAACCTTTCATAACATAAGGTTTCACTCAAACACTTAGGGCCTGGCTTAAAAGGGCTCGCTCAGGTAGAGCTCCCATATGTCCAAATGCAAGAGATGCACAGGTGTCCCAAATCTCACCTGCAGATCATGCGGCCCCTTCTCTGGACGCGGGCAGCAAGGCATGCTACGTCTTTTCCTAATTGATTGTACCTGATTCCCACTTCAAAACCAGATTTATGAGTGAGATTGCAACCAAATGATAGTTCTGATTCAGCAAAGCAAAGACAGGAATGAATGCAGGGCTGCAGATAAGACTGTGCTTTCTGTAACCTTTGGCTAAAACTAGCAGTGGTGCTCATGCAAACACAGGCCAGAGGTCTTCCCTCTTCTAAACCCCTTCTACTGCAGCTTCTTCTCCTCCTGCATCACTGCACTTTCTCCCAGGGAAAAGTAAACCCTGCAGTAACTTGGGGCAGGGCATGATCACCTGACAGTGAATCATTTAGGCAATCTTTCTGCTCAAACAGGTAGAAGCTTTCCCCAAACAACTTATCCTGCATACTGCTTGCAGCTCCTGTGAATGCTTATCCATACAGCGGTTTTCAGTGAATTTGTTTACATATTGGATGTATTGCCGAACAGCAGGTGATTCAGAGCATATTCTTCAAAATAGCTAGAAGCAGATATTTATTAGATATTACCAGGACTCCACCTGAAATAGGAGTGTGCATCATGCAACAGAAATGCAGTTCATGCACAGGCTTGGGTGCGCACATGACTAAGTTGGAAAGTGATAGGTATCCTTGGGAAAAGATTCTGTTTCCCTAAACACAGTATCTACAGTTAACAATCATTTTTTCCTAGTGTTACCCACACAAGAGGAAGATGGTGCCAACCAGAACCTGATTTCCAAACTGATGGGGACAGGAGGAAAAAAAGGAAGTGCTACTATATGCTAAGACAAGCCTGGGTATCGTGGCTCCTAAGAGAAAGCAGTCAGTAAAGCAGGACACTTGATAGAGCTGATTGCCAAGCTGGGAATTAATTGGGATTTTTTTTTTCAGCAAGTAGGAGAACAGACCTGCTTGAGTTCAGCAGAGCACAATTCAGCCCAGCTATATCTATAATATAAAGTGCCTATAGTTTCCTATCAAATACTCTTTTCAGATATCAGATACTCTTTTCCAGTTTCTTTAGGAGTATAAAGGTCCTTCTTAAACTTGATCTAGCCTGTTAGGAATAGCATTGCCTTCCAGCGACACAAACTCCTAGGAGTGCCTAAATCACTTGAAAATGAGAGTACAGGACCGCTGTAATACTGCCCTCTGTTCAGAGATGAATTAGTGTCTCAGCCCAGGCCTGGGAAAGAGAATTTTTATTTTTTTTTTTTAAATTATGATGTTCCTTCTGTGGCCTTAGAAAAATCATTAGTCTCCCTGCCTCGGTTTCTTCATCAGTGAAACAATTATGTATGAATTCCACAAGCTGTTCTCGGGATTTGACAGTATTCATTAGACTGAATAAAAATGACTGCCCTGAAGTGTCAACCAGTTTTATTTAGTCAACAGATAAAACCAAGAGACTGCACTAGGCCCGCTACTCTGCTGCATCCCATCTCCTCAGAGAGCCTCCACTCCTTCAGCCCTTGCCTTGTCCTCCCACAAGGTCTCCCTGCCATCCTCAGGCTCTCCCCTCTTGCTGCCCTTGACCCAAAACACGAATAACCCACCTTGTTCTCCTCTCTCTTTAAAAATCCCTCCAAGTAGGGTTTTCCCCCTTGGATCTTTTCCCTGTTCAAGACTCCAACTCGCGCACGGTTGTTCTGGGTCTTGTCTTACTTCACTTGCAAGCTGCTCAGGGCAGGAAATGGGCCTTACCTAGAGTCCGTATCACACATGATATTCCCTTTGGAGTCAGCGGAAAGCTAAACATACGCCATGTAAGCCTCTGTTGGACCAGGGCCTACGCTTATAAACTGCTGCGTAAGCCTGTGTTGCCACAGTGTAGAACTGTTGAGCAAATAAAATATTACAAAATATTTTTTGTTTTAAAAATGGACCTGCCGCTCCATTCACACTGCTCCTCCGAGTTTCAGGCAAGAGCAATATTAGATACAAAGCTTCCAGATAGAAGGACTGCAATAGGAAAAACGCTAGCAATTATTCAAAGCAAATGTAATTTTCACACTGCCGCTATTTAAAACACTTAGAGGAGAAAACAGTTCATCACACTTGGAAAAAAAAAGAAAAAAAGCGCAATATCTTTTTTCCGCCTCCTCCCCCGCACCTCACACCCCCCCTTTTAACTTTTACTTGAAGTGTTTGAGGATCAAGAGATCTTCCCTGTTCATCGTGAAATAAATCTGACATCACACTCAGAGCTTTTCAGCACTTATCCTGATTAGCCAGATAGTAAGATGTTCTGCAATGGGATCTGGCTGGGATTAGCCGTTTTCCTGTTCTCCCTGTGCACAACATGCTGCCCTGTGGTGCCTTTTGGTGGTCAGGCACGTCAAGAGCCCTGTTCCCCCATCCCCAAAGTGAAGCTTTACCATGTGAAGTTATCATGGTTGCTTTCCATGAGAGAGAATGGAGGGACCCATTCACTAGCTATTAAAATTTTCATTTCATAACAAAACTGAACACCCAACAGAGTAAAGTTGGATGGAAAATATGTTTTAGTAGTAGCAAGTGATTTCCTGGGGACATTAGAGAACTGCTATATGGTAAACCTGTCTAGCTGGTGGGGACATATAAGGTGTGAAAAATACCTGGATTTTTTAATCAGATTCAGCCAGATTGCTTGTTGGGAGCCAGCTCTGCCATGTGGCACTGACTCTAAATGTAGACATGGCCCACAGACCTAAAATGCATGCTGACTTTAAATAGCCCTGTAGTCCAATGACATACACCCACACATGGCCACAATTCAAAGCATTCTGAAGTAAAACCGAAGGGAAAAAAAAGTAAAATTAAAAAAAAAACCCTACTTGCACAACCATTTCTACTCATCCCTGGAGCATAAGATCACATGCATTTAACCTTATTTGAAAGTTTTCAGGGTCTTACGTATTTGTTCAAGCCAGGTCCCAAAGGAAGCACAAACAGAAGAAAAGCACCATTCCACAGCTCTGTCTACACATAATGCTCCTTTCAAATCTACCCCAGAACCTTGGATTTACCTTCCCTGTTACACACACCTGCACCTGGCACATCCCAAACCCAGGAAAACTGTTTTAAATCACATCCCTTTTTATGTCAAGCACAATTAGCCTTATTTCATCTTCATTTAAATAACAGATAAAACATAGTACTCACAAATAGATTAAATGTATGCTTTAGAAAGTTGCATTGTCTTCCTTCTAGAGGGAAAAAAAATAATGTAGTAAAATTGCACAAACTAGCAGTTGCACTTCCCAGTGAGTGTCTGTAAGTGTTCTGGATGCTGCACTGACAAGGGGAAATGAGGATTGAACCTAAAGACAAAGAGGAGAAAAGGGACTGAAACATCTGAAACAGTTTTCAGACACACATTTATTACAAATGCCAAGTGGTTGGGAAGACTTTATGCATACAGAAAAACTCACGTTCTCTTGTCAATGCATTGTCTCGCCACACCAGCTCTGCCAGGGGCAGAGGACCCTCCCCTGGCTCAGTTTGCAGCAAATACCAAGCTTGCTCCTTCCTTGTGCACAACTTCAAACAACAGATATTGTCCCAAAACATCAGTGTAAAACACATCTTGTTTTCAATAACAAGATCAGGTTTAAGCATTTTTCCAAAACGGACGTTCTAATTCATCTAGTTATTGAACTAGATGCCATCCCACAGACTTTGCATAAAAAGAGTCAGATTGCACAGTGACCTCTTGCAGTCTTAAAAATTTCTGAACATTAAACCTTAGGCTGCCACCTGCTACACATTCATGGCAATATTGGAGCCACAGATAGTGGGAAAAGAATTTTAGGATTGTAGTAAGATAGCTCAGCTGAGACACTTACAGTAACTACCTCCCTTTGAGGCATTCTAGAAATCTGACACGTCTAATTCAGCAACTTCTAGATTAAGTAGAAGTAGCTGCAGCTATTCTGCTTACAGACATTAGGGTTTCCTACATACATGCAAAATTAGGCACCTAGCATCATATTCAGGTGTGTGGTCAAACTATCAAGTTAGTTGGTTGATTTATTCATGCTCAGTTGCTATTCCTACAGCCTTCAAAAATGGGCCCAAAAGCATATTTTTTTCTTGCTGAAAGATGTGTGGGGGATTCTGGGATGCAGTGGATAAGACAATAGAGTACAAAGCCAAAGGATGAACAAGTGGAGGACTGCATATAATTCTTCATGAAGGCACAAAATTACTAAAATAAGATGCATAAATTGTTAAAGAAAAGAATCTGCAAGGTTAAAATAAATCAGAAATAGAAAACCTCAGGAGCAACAAAACTGTGCTACTGTTGCCGCTGTTTAGGGACAGCATTTTTAAAAGAAGTTTATTCAGTCTCTCCATTGACTTGTCTCCAGGGTTTAGGAGTTTGCTTAGTGCTAGGTCGATGCTTGGTCAGGCTATAACGCTTCATGGTTCTTGACACAGCTCTGAAATAGAAGCTTTTACTCTGGGGACAGCAAACAACATGGAACAGAAGTGGCAGGAATTTGTAATTCTGTACCATAGGCATTCATTTCTCTATAGTGCTCTGTTTTGCAGACAGTTCAAGATTTTAAAGCTTCAATAAGCAAGTGCCTAAGGTATGAAAAGAGATGCACATAAGTAGATTTTAATTCTGAGCTAATTTGATCTCTAATATTTTAATCTCCTCATATTTGCACCAACCTGAAGTCTTGTTCCCAGAATGTGTATTAAAATACAAGTTTAACCTGAAACCAAAATGCATTACTTCCCAAAACCTTCCTCTGCTTGCATACACCTTATAGCTGAATATCCCAGGAAAGTTTCAGAAAAATATTGTTGGGCCATTTTGAGTCATACAAGATGACGAGCACTCTTTTTGTGCATTTATTCTTTTGGATATTTTTTGTTTCTGTTTTGTTTTTAAAATTGTGTGGTGGAATCACAACAGGAAGCATTGCAGGAAGAAGGGACTGAGCCTCACATGCCTTGCATGTCATTGCAAGTGGGGAAAGGGACAGAGAGAGACTGCTGGTGTCCATGAAAGCATCAGAAAAGGAAGAAAAGGTAGGATGGAAATGTAGGCTCTGGAAATTCTTCCAATTCTTTGAGCAAGAGACATCAAAAAATAGCCCTGAACCATTACCCATGCCAGGGGATCAAGGAAAGATTTGGGAAATGCATGAGAGAGATGGACCTGACTGCCAAATGCTACAGAAGGTTCCTACAGCCTCCATCTCCATCACCTGAGTGACAGACTAGCAGGGATAGCCAGGACTATTTTTAGCTAATAAGAAACGGGAAGCTGATAATGTGTTAATCACAGCACAAATCACGGATGCATACACCAGTTCCAAGGTGTCATGCATATGACGAATGCAAGCACAGGGGGAAGTGGAAGGAATCCGTACACCGCTGTGAGGAGCTTCAATAATAAATGAGAGGAATTGGAAGTGCCTGTGGATGCCAGTTTGGAAATATCAGTGTATAAGCGCTATGTAAGTACCTTGCTTAATTACAGTAGTACTTGTCACTTGTACATCTGGGGTGCAAACTGGGGCCCTTCTCTTCCACTGGTGCTGCCGCTCACCGCACAGCGGCCAGTGGCGCACTCGCAGGGCAACCAAAATGCTGCACACACGCCTGCTTCCCTGGGCAAGCACTGGGGCCTTCTCTAGCTGCCATCAGGCTTTCTGAGTGACAGCACATGAGACACTAATTTAATTGAGATCAGGTGTATATATCACAGACTAGAGAAATTTATCTTCCATTCCAACATGCTTTTAAACAGTCTTACGCAGAGACGGGGGTGGGGGAAAGTGCCAGATGCCTTATTCTGTGCAACAGATAAAAGACTGAGCCTTAAGAGATGGACTTAATAAAAACTGCACCCTTCACCTAAGAATCCAATAGGATTGATTGTACAATCACAATGACTGTGCAGTTACAGTGGAATTATCCATATATAATACCTGAGGGAAAAACATACCTTTCACACTTCCTGTCTCCAGTGTCCCAGCTTTAATATACCACTGAAATTTGTCAAGATTCCCCTTCAGCATATTGCATCCCCTGTGAGGGAGCGTTTGCTTTGGATTTTCTTAAGGACTTTGTTCTCCAGAAGGCAAGATACCGTTGAGAAGAGCATCACTTTGCTTAATAAGTATTAAATGGCTATTTCTTTCTCTCTCTCTTTTTTTTTTTTTTTTTAATTTTATGGTCATCATTTTGGAAAAATGTCTCCATGCAAAAACAAACTTTATCCTAACTTGTAGAACACCCACCTTTAGCCACTCTGGGATGGAGTAGCTTAAAGAGAATTTCCTCTCTGGACACAGAAATGTTGCCTCTTTCCAAGTTCCATTTTCTCAGTTGTTGAGTGATTATCAATTATGTAACAGTGACATTTTGTAAAGTGTCATCTGTGGGTGGTAGTGAATTGGAAGTAAGAGAATGTCTTCCACAGAAATGAACTTGTCAAGACTGGTCATTAGTTGGGTTTTTGAGCCATGAGAAATGCAGAAGTAGTGATAACAATACTTCCTTTTTTTTGCCCACCTCTAGAAAATAAAACAAAGGTGATTCTATAAAAGCCTCTGAACCCATTAGCAAAATATTCTAGAGCACAATATTAAAAAAATTTTGTTGCTAATACATCATCAAGTTTCTCAGCAATTAATTTTATAATTTTTTTCTCAAATACACAATGAAGAGTTCAGTTCTGTACTGGAGTGCCCCAAATAGCCAGCAAGTTTGAAATTCCTATTCTAACTTTTACCCAGCAAAGGACTGCATCAGAGTCTCTTAAACCCTGGGTTTATGGCTTAATCACTGGGATGTCCAGTCTTCACAGACATGGGGGAGAAGAAAAAAAGATGGGATTTCTGTCCTTGTTTCATTCCTTTCCCAACTCCTTCTTCCAAAACATTCCTGAAAATTATTATTTTCAACTTTTCATTGGCATAAAAAGCTATTTCAAACAGCTCCACATCTCACAAATGTTTGACACTCAGCCCTGTAAGTGTCAGACAACTTCAGTCTAGAAAAGCAGTGCCACTTTTAACCATTGGAACAACTTAGAACTGCAACGGTTGATATTTCTCTGAAAGATGTGCTCCAACGTCACCACGACTCCTCAACTGGTACCAGTAGCATACTAGACTAATGCAGAATATAATTATTACAGTGACACCCGACAGCTTGTGCCACGCAGAAATTCAGATTAGCTGATCACCCTTTCCCAAGAAAGACTTTGCATATGTGCTATTCATGACTGAATGAGCAGAATTCTTTCCTGTTATATGAAGCCATTACATACATTTAGCTGAATGCTCATCCATATGATGGTGGCATATGCAAAATATCTACTGCATGAACCTGTTGCTGGAATGAAACAGGCCTTCAGGAGGGAAAGCACTTTTGGATAATACTCTCATAGGACAGCATACAAAATATGTCTAACAATAAGCTGTTATATTTCAGCTCTGCACCTATCCAAATTACTTGACCATAAGTTCTAAGCGAGGCCAAAATTTATTTCTTCAGTTAAAATTTCCTTTATCTTTCTAAGACTTGGAGCATCCGAAAAGAAAATTAAAAAAAAAAAAAAAAAAGTAACAACTAACACTACGCCCCACCCCCGAGTTCACACTATAATGCCAAATTAAGCTGCGGATTCACAAAAAAAAAAAAAAAAAAAAAAAAAAAAAAAAAAAAAAAAAAAAAAAAAAAAAAAAAAAAAAAAAAATAAACCTGCCTGGTTTGTCTTTAAGTAACAAGCTGCTGTCTCTCTATTGTACCCAAGACTGACACTTCACCATTTCCCACAACAGTATCTCTATTCCCATTATTTTATCTGTTGTAATTGCTCACCCATTTCTGCTTTATATCAGCCTGCCTCTACACAATACTCCAGCTACCTACAATTCATTATTCTCAAGAAATCTTTCCCTGTGAAGAGTTTGCATAAGAAATTCCTACATGACATTTCATGCACCTTGATAAGGTCTATTCACATTTCTGACACCAGAGATTGCTCTTCAGTTAAAATCTATTATTGTCACATTACAAGCCTCTCCCACTTGAGAGCTCTGAATACTCTAAAACTAATTCCCCAGCTACATAAGGAAGTATTATGATTTTTCTTCCATCTGTGCAAAGAGGGTATCTTCACCATCACCCTACTCCTCCAATGAGCTCCATTTGAATAGGAGCCTCTGTTAGAGTCAGAAAGGCACAGAAGCGGTGTTTGTTCAGAGGATTACCCATAAAGCACCTATTCCAGGATCAAGGCCAGTGTCTTTTTCAAAAACTTTCCCATGGTGATATATCAAATCAGAGGCAGGATAAGAAACAGAACTAGCATCTCCTGACCCCTGCTGCTGGGCTCTAAATGCAGGAGGCTACCTTTCCTCTTTTGAAGCAATTCATCACTTCTGCAATGCAATGCCTGTGTAAAGCTGGTGTTACATAACAAACTCCCATCATAATGTTAAATTGTCATTGTGTAAAACTTACAGAACGCTTTCATTTTGAGTTCATGCTTAAAAAGAATATGAATTATCTTGCCTCAAGCTCTCTCCATTTTCTGATAAATAAGTTTGGCAATCATGATAGAATTGCCAAACAGAAATTAAGAATTCATTCCTTAAACTGATTAGTTTTCTGGGAAAGCCTGTGTGCCAGACAGTTTAAGAACTTGAGTGTTTAGTTTATACAACATTGGATCATCTCTATCATCTTTGTCAAAGACATCTACAATTTATAGCTTACCACAGGTTACCCAGCTTGTTCAAGTTGTTTTGTCTTTTATTAAAAAAAAAATCAAACAAAACAAACAAAAAAAACCCCCAAAAAACCACCACCTCTGAACTTTTACACTCCTGTGTGTTTTAGCTGTGAGTCCTAAATGGAGTCTCCCATGAATAATTCAAGTTCCTCAGTTTCTTATTTTAGCATCAAAACTGTAGCAATACGTGACTAAAGGAAGTCTAGCCAAGATACTACGGAGCTCTAAATCAATGAAAAATGAGATTAAAGACAGATATTTCTATTATAACAATGAATGAAAATATTTTTATACAGCTTGTTGAAACAACCTTTTAAACAGTAGTGCATTATTTAAAAGCAGGAGGAAAAAAAAATAAAGGAAAAATAAGCCAGTTTAACCTATAATTAAGTAGGTAAACTATGAAGAAGGCTACAGCCAATTTTGGAATGCTACTGATTTGGACAGGTTCCAATATCAGCAATGGTGAAAGGATATAAAAGGTGATGACTATATTTGTATTACGTAGCAATGATTTTTTTTCAAGAACGGTATCGAGAGACAAACAACAGTTTTTTTTCCTCATTACATCATTCTCCAGATTGTACCAGTTTAGCAAGTTTAGTCTGAAGAGGAAATGATTCAGATTTCATCACTGCAGCCTAATTCAGCTTTTGTTACTTGTTTGAAAGAAGAAGAAAAAGCATACATACAATTTCTAACCACATCAATTGAGTTAAAAGGTGACTAATAAAAGGTCCTGAACCTGTTGCTGTTATGATTGAAGGAAAATTTGCCTCAACTTCACTAGTGCAAGACTAAGTCCCTATACAATTTATATTTCATATAAATTTTTAACCTACTTGGGACCTCCTGTTACAGTAGAAAATTAAAGTATTTTAAGCAATACTTTCTAGTCTTTAAAAAATTAATGGGATTCTAGACAATAAATATAACCTATCCAGCTCCAATGCAAATCAATATAAGCCTTCCACCAGTAAGCACTGTGCTTCACCATGGCAGGAGAAAAGCCAGTGTTGTTCTGCAGAAGCTCCAGTGAGATCTAGGTGCAAAGCAGAAATACTGCAGAGAGATCCATGTGTAAACATTGCTGCCCACCTTCCCCACCTCACTACTTTAAAGAAAGCACTCACCACATTTGCGTCAGCTAGGAAATGCTGCTACCTCCTTCTTTCCCCACACATTCTGCAGACCACTAGCATGTTAAGTAACACAGGAGCTAAATCAAACTTGATACTTTCTTCTGATGAAATGAGCCCTCAAATCCAATTCTTTGCTTTCTCTCACCTAACTGACCTTAGAGTCAAGAAAACAATACGTGCCTTTAGAAACATGTTTTGAAGCATTTTTCATGGTACCTAAAAAAAAATTTATTCCCTTTATTTTAAGGCAGAGTTTTGACTCAACTACTACATTTAACTGATAATATTTTCCTTAATTTTTGCATCACTGTTACTCTCTACTTTTCCTTTATGCACTGAAGGTAATTTAGATGAGTTCTGATACTTCTTGTTCAGTTATCATTACTCTGTGACTAAAATGCTACATTTCTCATAGCATTGAGCGAACCACTTAGATCCATTGAAATGTGCTGCTTTAAAAAACATATGTACAATATCAAGAAACTGCTTCCATAAACTAGATCTTCTTGCAGCTTTAATTACTCTGTATGGGAGCAGACAAAATATAATTTTGTTTAACTGTCTTGGACAAACTTTTTGTAGCCCTCTTTTACTTAGTAGAGCCCAGTACCTCAGAAAGCAACATATGCAAAGGTTCAGGTTACGATTATGTCCATATACAATCCAGTGTTTTATGCTCCTTCTAAACCTTTCCTCTTATTAAGGTTGGTAGAAGACCATCAAGCACAATTTTGTTTTCCAACCTCTCTGGTCATGCCTAGTTTTCGCTTACTTTAACTTAACCTCACATGCCACTGACTTCACATAATGTATTGCCACATCCCTTCTCCTCCTTAATTTGATTAAAATTTGTATCCCACCCTCTATTGTAATTCTTGGCTTTACCCACATCTTTGGCAGATGTCTCCGATTTGCAAGTTCTTCATTTCCCATCAATTTCTTGAGATTAATTATTATCCTGACTTTTTTTCCTGTATGTCCTGAAGCAGATTCTATTTTGATTGATGCTTCACTCAGCTTTCCTTCACTCTCTTCTCTTCCTCAGGATGTCTACAAACACATAACCAAGCTTAACTTCTCTCTGCTCTGCCATGCCTGCTTAGCTACACTTTAGAGAACCCGAGATTACCTTGCCCTCCCTGCGCCACATAACACTGGGAAACATCCAGAGAAAACTATCAGAGAGAGACCTTCTGCTGAAGCATTCAGAAATTAGCTCTCTAAAACTCTCTCCTACACCAGTGTCAACATACATCATGACCAAAGGTTTCTTCTCAGCTATTATCAATTACTTTATAGACAACCAAAAGTCACCAAGCTGTTTTGAGGTCATCCCATATCCAACTGTAACAACTTACTTGATGATAAAATCTCCCATTCCTTTGTAATTACAGTGTCTGTGATGACCTTAATACCACAGGATAGTCTTTCTAACCAGACAAGTCCCTTCACTCCACCTTACAGCCACCCAGGATCAAGGTGATAAGCAGTGAAGTGTTCCCTTTTGCCACATATCAATCTCAGATAACTGGAAAAGCTTTAAAGAACAACCCTACGAATGGCTGTGCAGGACTCTCAAACAGTGTGGTATGGCAAGCTTACCAAAACTTTGGCTAGAAACTTTATGAGTGCTCTTTCTAGAAGGTTCACAGAGATAAGCATCATGGAGGAAGAAGAGCTATTTAGTCAAACAAAAAACTGGGACACGAGAACTGGGTATGAACTTGTAATGAGTTAATGTATGCTGTGCGTTGAAGGTAACTACCTGGCAGTTGTGATAGCCAGTTACTATAAGGCAGGAGGAAAGGACTATTTTTGTTTCTTACAGCATGATAAATAGATGTGGCTATCTCTAAAACAGGAAACCAAATTCAGAAATGCAACAGATATCTCTCCCAGTCCTTCAGTCATATTCTTTGAAAGACAAAAGAAGGGATCTTCAGTACATTACAGAATGCCCCTTGCTGTATGTACACCCAACCCTTCACTGATCACCCAGCCTATACACTGAATATACTTTCTCCCCATTAGTATTTCTAGAATGCTTACTCCCTCTGGCATAGCTACTGCCCCATCTTTGCACGTGAGAGCATTAAGCAGATAAGAGTTTATTTTAGCCCCATCCAAATTTATTTTATTTGACCCCTCTAGCAAGCATAGTTCAGATGGCTTTGTTCAAGTAACAGCCTCTGAAGTCAATCAGGGAACTCCAAGGCAAGGAGCAATTTTGAGGTCAATGTTTCCCAACAGGCAAGAAAGAAATATCTAGACTGTTAAGTCAATAAGACAATGGAAACACTTAAGTAAAGCCTGTATTTAAATGCTTTTCATTTTTGAAGCCATAACTACTGGAACCCACACAGAAATTTCTGTTTTGTTGGGGTGTGTATTTTAAAAAGAAACAAAGCTTTTCTTCCTTTAAGAGGTCAGGCCAGGATCAAGCTTAATAGGCCACAGACCATATATCAAAGATTTCAGCGTACTTTTCAAGTGGAATTATATCATATTTCTTAGGTTAAATGTAGCTCATCACAAGAGTTGAAGTCATCTCAGACATCAGAGATCTGCAGGCTATTGAGCTTCTGTTATTAAATATTTTTTCCATTTCAGCTGACTAGTGCCTAAAGGCTGATTGCACAGAATAGTTATAACTTGTTGGGGAAAGAAGGGGCAAACTTTGTCTTCTGGATTAATGAACTCATTATATATTACATATTTATGGGCATTATCTAAGGACAGACAACGTGAACCTAAAAAATGGCCAGTATAAAACTATAGAAGATTTGAAGGAAGCTTCCATGAGTCAAAAAAAAAAATTATTATAATTTTAGGCTTGAAATACTTATTGCCTATATTTGTACAGAAAGTTCTATCAGCTTTTCCTTTATACAGATCTATTCTTAATAGATACTGCCCCCTCCAAAAGCTTAGTAAGACAGGACAGCACATGCAAAAATATCAGCCTTCCTTCAATAATTACAATTCTAATATTTGTTTTTCTAATGTAATTAAAAGCTAATTTAATTTAAAAGAGGATACTTTGATTTCCCTTGTTGCATTTTTATACTGCAACCTGAATCTCACATAATTAATTTAAAAGGGACAATTAAAGTCTAACTAGCTTGCAGTATTTTTTCTTTTATAGACTACAAGTGCAAATCTAACAGTTAAACTGATAATTGGGAATAGCAACTGATCACTTGAACTCTGCTGTATTCAGGAAGTGTAATTTTATGCATCTAGGTGAAGAGTTACCCAACAGTCAAACACAAAAATGAAGGTAGAAAACATAAAATCATATTTAAAAAGAACTGTGTAGTTACCTCCCTCTTAGATTGGCAAGACAGAGTAAAACAAAGTGACCGTGTTTTCATTCAAACAGTCTTTAAATGATGCCCCACTAGAAGCATTACATAACCAGTCACAAAGTTTTTGCCTTTAGATCACACACTTAAAGTGTCTCATCAAAATTGCATCTTGAAGGAAAGAAAATCACGAGTTATTAAATATAAATATATGATGTTAAAAACTGCTTTTAGTGTGGTTATGTAATATTTATTGTTCTGTGGCTAAGGTCATATAAAGATCACATGTGACAGGTGATGTATTTTTATTGCTCTCTTTATGTTAAATGCCTTTCTACTAAGCTAATTTAAATGTTCTTGTCTCCTTGTTCTGGAAAGTATTTAAATCATGAAGTTCATAAGTACTGTTAAACTCGAAATAATTCAGAAGCCAAACCAGAACTATTTCAGAAGTTACCTTTTAGAGATACCATAGTTTGGGTTCAGGTAGTAGGATTATGCCCTTGTTTCATGTACCAGACTATTATGAAACTGTTACATTTCTCAGTTCTAGCAGGTCCTGACAGGATTTCACACTTGCACTGGGACCCACCAAAACTGCTATTCCTAAGGCTCTATTTACCCACATTGGAAAGCCACTACACAGTGTGGTACGACAGCCAAATTATTGCTCAAGAGAGAGCAGGGCAGCGCAGTAGGTCACTGCAGGGCACAACTCCTCCTTGCCTGCTCCTGGTTCTACCTGGCCACGCATGACCCTCTCTTTCAAAGCCATGACAATCATCAGCAAGTTTAATTACCCCAGCTGACACCCAAGGAGAGCTCTGCTCATTCACAGAGCAGGTAGGACAGAAACATGCTGTGAAAGCACAACAAATTCCCCACCCCTGCACCGCTAATGAGCTTCAACCCTGACCTAAAAGCAGCAGCAAATACTGAACTCCAGGTCTGTACAGCCACGGCCTCTCAGGCTGCAAAGGAGAACAACCATTTGTGATGGGGATTTACAATTACCATTTCTGACCATTGTAGTAGAGGACTCTGTAGGATAACAAAAGCTACTTCCTTCACTCTTTGCCAGGAATATTTTCTTGCATCACTAGAGAACAACTACCAGCTTTTACAAAAGAGAGGATACCTTTGTTCATATCCAACCAAGTGATTTGTATTTTCAGGGCAGACAAGCCACTCCTTTGATAACACCTTCGCGTGGCCAGTACAAATGACTGTGCACCTATATTTGCAAAGTGCTGTCTCTGTTTTGATAAATTAAACATAGTCCAGAGTACTTTTATGTATTCTAAATGAAGAGAGGAACAGATCTTCCTTCCTTTGAAGCTGTGGCTAGCTTCCAAGTTACTTCAAAAGGGAAAAAGTTTGGGTTACTTGTTCAGAGTTAACAGAGGTGTAACAGTGGAATTTAGCTTAAGGTATAGGAAAACATTCCCATTAATTAGCAAGATAAGAATATGCCATGTTCAACCCCAAACCACTCCACTGCTTTTGAAAGAAGACAAAATTAGGCTAGCCCCATTGATGCATTTGCCGCAGTAGAGTTCTCTGGTCCTGCATCAAAGTTTGGGACTGTAGTTCAATGAAGTCAAAGCTTTTTTCAACAAGACAGACCAATATGACTTTTAATACTCTTTCATAAGTGTCCAAGGTACCAGTTACTTATACACATCAGTAATTTTTGTACTGTACAGTAACACACACTGAAAACCCAGTCAAAAAATGTAAATGGGCTGTAAGTGTCAATGCAAATTCTCCTGTTCTGAGAATGTGCAATATGCAAGCATGGGTTATTTATTAATTTTTGTCACCACTGATTGATATCTTGATTAATTGCCAGAAGGCATTGGACCAGGTGTTAACTATGTGCAGATTGGATGCAGTGTTCTGTGAACTTCACGCTGTATTAAAGGCACAGACATGCCCAGTTGGAGCAATAAGCCTTTGTTTGCTTTGGCAGGGCTTGCAGCTCCCCGGGGCCAATGCCATAAAGAGGTTTCTGTTAGAAGCTGCAGTGCTCATTGTAGAAAAATTGCCCCTCAAAAAATTAGCATGGTACAATGAAGGATGCATAATGTTACGCAAATGACAGCTGCTTAGCTGAAACAATAGCTAGGAGATGGCATTTGCCAGGGTGCACATCTCATGTAAATTAACTTACTAACTGTTTCAGGAAAAATAAAAGAAGTGAAGCCTGAACCTGTACGACCACTTCATGGATCCATCCTGAGGGCACAGAAGAACTGCAAACTCCCACTAATATCAAAGAAAGTTGGACGCGGCCCTCAGCCTCTGCCCCTCAGATGCCGCCAAGAGCCGAGTAGGCACAGGCTGCCAGAAGCAAAGTTTGCCTTGTCAGGGCAGAACAAAGCCCTGGAATCTGCTTTACAGGTGGAAATCCAGAGTCATTTTCCCCAAAGCAGCAAATCCGCAGCTGCTGAGCCAGCACCAAAGGGAGACCACCAGAGCCCCTGTCCACAGCAAAGAGCAGAGCCCAGGCTGGAGGTGCACGTGGGCTGCTCTGCTTCATCCACCTTGGGGAACCAGAGCTCTCCTACAGTTGCAGCTCTAATCTCTAACCCCAGGGATGGGTGGAATTTCCCCTGATTTACAGCAACGGGGGAAAAGGCCCAGTGGAGCCAAAATGCTTCAAGGGGGAGCAGAATCAGTGCCTGGGCCTTTGTGTCCTCTGCGCAGCAGAAGGGACATTGTCCTTGTTCAACCGATTAGAAATACTAATCATTGACATCAAAATCTAGCCTCAGAGTGCAGGCTAAACCAGAAAAGGCTATGCAGCACAAAAACAGAAACAGCATTAGGGGAAAGGGAAAAAAAAAGAAGAAAAAAAAAAGAAAAAAATATAGTTGCAATCTGCTCTGGGTTGAGTTGCATTAGTTTTTGCATCTTTAAATCAAGCAAAGGCCTTGGTTTATTCTGAGCATATTGGAGGAAAATAAATTCACATGAATGTATGGCATAATATGAGGGAATAGAAACAGAACAGAACAGAAAGAAGCATGATTTAACCCCAGAATTCTGGACCGTAAAGAAAATATGTTGAAAGCCAAGAGTAAAGCAACCAATCATTTGTCATTTCTAAGGGAGGAGAACAATCACTTAATATATGGGAGTTGGAAGGGGGAAGAAGGAGAGCACTGAGCACTGGTTTGATTTACATAGGAGTTTCCCTTCATAGTGCAAGGATTAACACAGCCCCTACTGAAAAGGCGGGAGGGCTCTAAAAGCAAACAAGGTGGTGTTTGGAATTTTTTTTTTTTCCTTTTTTTCTTCTCCTTCAGAGAGGGCTCCGTGATACTGCAACTGTTGCTCATCACATTAGCAGTGTGGGAACAGGAAAAAACCCATACCAGGGAAGGGGGAGAGGGGAGGAGGGCTCCAGGCATGGGGGAGGGGGACATCAGTTGACAGCAATGCAAAGCAATTAAAACCTAAAATAAGAGGTGGTTGTGAAATGGTCTTTGCATTAGAACTCAGCCAACAAAAATGTTTACTTTGTAACAGAACTACTACGTTCTGAATGATAAATCAAGAGCAAGTAATTACTCATCACCTATTTGGGGATGGAAAAAAGTGATGACGCCAGGGAGGCAGGGCTCAGCCGGGCTGAACTCCACCAGCCACGCTTGGAATTAATGCTGCTGCTACTGCTGGAATTGGGGAATTGCACTTGTGTTATGGAGATCCCCAGCTCTCACCCCGACCCTCCAAACCATATCCAGTTGGGAATAATGGGAAGCCAGAGTGGCTGGATCAGGGTAATAAAACCTATTTCAGAGGCCACATCTGGTATTATGAGCTCCAAATGTTAAGGTCAGTCTTCCAAACAATACTGATGCTGAAGGACAACACATTTTCTGTGGAACTGCTCTTAAACAGCCCATAGACCACACTTCATGCAATATAAAAAGCAAAACTCAACTTGTGAAACTAACACAGAAGCTATGACACAGAAGCTATGATTAAGCACAAAAGCAGATGCTTTAAGTTCTTAAAAATAAGATGTCCTTGTAAAAATGTTACACGTTGGGGACCAAAAGATTTTAAAACAAAACAGAACACCACAAACCCCTCAAATTTGTTGACACAGTGAAATTTAGCAGCAAGCATATACAGATATGAAGACAAAGAGACACGTGCTAAGAAAACTCCCTTTGGACAATTTCAGCCATAGGTTGCCATACCAACAAGCTTAAAACAAGGGATCTGATCTAACTCTGCTAATATGCACCAGCCTATAACCTGGTCTTGTATTACCAAAAAACCCAACAATTTTTATGTGATTTAGACTATTATTCTTGTCAACGGACTAGATAATTTTTTTATAGTAATAAAACATTGGTAAAGGATATGTTTCTATATTCACAGCTACAACCAACAATTCCTACACAAAAGAGCAGACCAGTTTCATGGTAAAGCCATAACACGAGCATTGGGCGAATGGTCCAACACAACCCTTCACAACTGGGCAATCATGACATAGAATTTTGCTCACAGTCTTTTTTTTACTGCATCTTAAAAGTTGGATTTGTTGTCCTTTTAGAAAGGTTTTCCAGAACTTCAGTTTGTTGATGAATAGAAATCTTTCATTTAATCTTAACCATATTCGTGACCAAGTTAATGTTTTGCTTTGCTACCAACACTGTCCTTTGGATTAACTTCCCCCCCCTTTATTATTTACCCATGTGATTTGCTTATAGACAGCAATTATTTCCCTTCTGTGCTTTCATTTTTCTGAAAGAGCCAAACATTTTTCAGCTCTACTCATAAAATAGACTCTCCATTTTCCCAGTCCTCTATGCTAACCTTTCTTTGAAGCTGCTTCAGTAAACCACTCTCTGTTGAATATGGGTGACTAAAAGTTACATCTTATTTTGTGTATACAAAGACTTATTTACAAGCATTAAGAGCTCATACCTCCACTATAAATAGTTGCCTGCACTCTTTGCCTTTTTCATGGCTGGATCACAAGGTAGCTCACAATGATTCTCTGTACAACTGCTATGCCCTGCAGTAGTTGTTGTACACTATGAATATGTAACTATTACTACTTCTATACTCAGTTTCTGGCTGATAAACTCACATTTTACAACAAGAACTAATGCTGGTCTTCTCAAAGTCCTGACAGCCACACAACATGAAACTCCTGGTCATTCAAAACTTAGGCTGTCCCAGACATCACAGTGTTTCATGAAACTTTGCCTCCCAAAATTGTTGACAGCAACGTATCTCACTGGCACTTTGCTTTTTTTTTTTCTCTCTTTTTTGCCCCACAATCCTTTAAATTGAATATTATTCATCTCCCCGGAACCACCAATACGATTTTCTTCCCATCACAACTTTTACAATAAGTTCCTTACAATACCAAATCCTACTTTCTCCTAACTAATACCTTCCTATGGAACACATCACTGAATGCTTTACTGACAAACACATACATGAGACCTAGCACAGCTGGCTTGCCTATAAGATCAGTAATCACATCAAAGAATACTATAGGATTAGTCTGGCATGATTGTCTTTTGTTAAGAGTACACTACATTTTTATCACATTCTCCACTATCTTGTCTGATAATCCTTCCCCTCAGAATTTGTTCCAAAAAGTTGCATACTTCTCAGGCCAGACTAACAAGTTTGTAGTTGCCTGGATAATTTTTCCACATTTCCTTAATGTCTATGGATAATACATTTGCTATTCCACAGTCACAACATCAGCTTGACAAATGCATTAAAAATCCTCACTGGTGGAATTCCACTGCACACTGCCAGATTTTTCACTTTTTTTTTTTTTTTTTTAATGTAAACTATCTCCTGCCTGCATCTTAAGTGCATTAACTTCTTCAGTCATAATTCCACCTCAGTGTGCCAGTTCTCACTATACATACTCATTCTCATTGGAAGGCTTGACTTTACCTTCACACTTCAAATTATCATACTTATTTAAAAACTAGAGGCAAAGTATCAACTCACTTACTGGGAGACTACTAAATTTTTGATTGCATCATTGCTGAGCAACATCACTTCCTCGTTCCTTGTTCTCTTTTATTTGTATGACTAAAGAAATTTTTACTATTTAACTTCCTTTGTAAGGATACAGGTCAGCTTGACCTCTGGCAATTCTGAAAGTAGAACAGAGGCTCAAGAAAGTTTTCAGCAATCTGTTTTTATAATCTATATGTTGACTGAGCTGCAGGACTTTCAGGTTTGGCAGGACACATGGAAGAAAAAGGGATTTATAAAACACTGCAAAATCAGAAAGATACCTCTAGCTCTCTCCAATTGCACATCTATTCTGTAGAATAAAGATGACACTTTGACATCTAAAAGGGCATTAAAAAAAATCTAATGAAAATCGAGTATAAAAAGGATTCACTACTGAAATAATCTGACTACAGCCAAGACCTAAATTATCATTATAACCTTATTTTCTCTCTTGAAATCATGCTTTGACAGCATGCACATATGCTCCCAAGCACTGTGAGCTTGCAGGAAGGAAAGTAATCTGTGAGGGAGGTAGCTTAAGGTCAGCTCCCTTAATGTACAACACTCATGATTATAGCATTGCTCAGGGAATACAAGGTAAATTTATATCCAGGACTGCAGGTCATTTTTGCTTGTGAAACTAAAGAGGGTAAGGGTGACAAGGGTTACTACATCCCACCCATTTCTTCTCTCACTTTCAGTAACACTCATTTGAAACAATCAAACTCCAGTTTTATTATATCACTGAAGAAATGGCTTGAATGACAGGAGAAATTATTTTGGAGAATTTGGAGTAATACTAGTTGACTATTAAAACTAATAGTACCAATTTCTCACCCTATACAACCCACTATCAAATTACTAATATACTGCAGCATCTGATGTCTTCAGGGTAAGTGCTAGATGGGTATCTTATTCTGCCTTAGCTTAACCAGAGTAAAGTCTTGGAGAAAAGATACTACATAGGATTTGACTTTGGATTTGGACAAGGATTTCTGAGAGAAGTTTTATCTGTGTGCTCTCTATTAGCAAATTTCTTCCATGCTACCTGAACAGGGTATAAGCAAATGCAGGACTATAAAACAATGCTACAGTCTGGTAGGAGGTTCAACACAAGGCCCAGTTGATATGACTGACACATCTAATATATGATGACAGAAGAAGCATGTTTTCCCATTTCAGGGAAACAGGAATGCTTGATTCCAGTATTGTTAACACCAGCAAACATGTGGGTTATGTGTCTTTCTGAAAGCATCCAGAATTGCTAAGAGTGTGTAGACTTGAGCAGAGGAGAAGGGAAGAGGAAAGCAGCTGTTCCCCCTACCTTCCCATTACCCAAGCGGAAAAATGAATTGCTGTACTCCAGCCTCAAGGATCATAATTATGAATCAAGGACTTTGGTGGTGATATTCCAAAATAAGAACCAGCCATTTTCAGTCTCAACATTTATCAGCAACTTGGACACAGTCCAATTCTTCTAATTGAAGAAGGCAACATCTGTGGTCACAACATCCAGGTCACTCCTTTCACGGTCATCAGCACAGATGCATTAACACATATAGAGGACTGCCCCTCACATTTCTTACTCTCAGCTTCTCTCTCACCCTGGGTGAAGTCCTCGGGTTGAGAGCCCTGACTGAGACTTCCTGCAGACTTGGGATGGTGCCACAGTGCTACCAAACTACTAAATGAAAAGTAAAGGGAATCTTGCAAGGACTCAGTTTCAAATTAATGACACCATGGTCATTTCAGTGAACATGCAACTTCTGGAGACTTTCCTCACCCTCCAGCATCCTGGCTGCAGATCTCAGCCTGGCATGCCAAATCTGAACACGTTCGTCTGAACATGTTAAGTGATATGTGACAGCCTCAGTCGAATCACAACATTACAGGAGAATGAGGTACATCAACACGAAAATACTATGAGGGTGAGATCACCTTCTCCTCAGTCAGTTCAGCATGGGTCCTGCCAAATTCTGTGCCAGGCAGCTGCAAAAAACCCAGCAGCTTTGTGTAAAAAGTGCTACTGAACATGCCCGCGTGCTGCCAGTACTTTAGGTGTTGCCTACTCCCAATTACAAAAGCATCAGATCATGCTAGCTACAGAAGGGCTATGCCCAGGTACCCAGCTACAGAATCAATGTCCTGTTTCATCTGTATTGAGCTGCTTGTACAGACATGCCCCAAACTCAATACAACCACCACTAGTAACCAAACGGAAGTTGTGAGAAGAAAATATAACAGTAGTTGCTTTTGCCTTGATGTGATCACACGCACAGTTAGATTCCCACCAAACTGCAACAGTTAAACCATGATGCCAGGTAAATGTGTAAGTGCCTCACTGCACCCAAATACCTTTAACACAGCCATAGTTACACTTTAAACAACACTAACTTAAAGTATCAGCCTGGACAGATTTTATTATATTTAAAATATTTTATGCCATTTCTCTCTAAGAAAATCCTTCAGAACAGACAGCAACATTTTTATATCAGCACATGAGGATTTCTAGCTCAGGTGATGGCTATAGCATCAGGTAGCATGGTCAGACATGGCAATTCTGTAGTCTCACTTGATACAGAAACATTGAAACTGTCTTCTTGGTTTTATCCCCAAGATAAATTGGTCTGGAAAGCTGAAGATGATCTGTTTAACTGTTTTGAGATTATAGGAGAACAAGGAAAATATTTTTCAATGAAAAACAATTTCAAAAAGAGCAGAATAGAGGGGTGAAGCCTCCAAATTCAGCACATGCCTCAACTGCTGAAGAGACAAATCACAAGGTGGGGGAGAAGGAAAGAAAGATGCAAGCAGTTGTGGAGGAAAAGATACTTGAACAACCTGAGGAAATAATATCCACAGCACCACAGGTACTGAGAGAGCTGCCTCTCCTTCCTTTCCAGGCTTAGAGCAATATTGAGGGAATATTTGTGCAAAAGGCTGCAATAGCTTTGAAATATGTAGAGTTTTAACCTGAAAATGGCAGAATCAGAAGCATTTTGTCCTAATATCAACAACACAGAAGTACTGCTAAAGTTCTCAAGAAAAAAAAAAAAGTAGATTCCATCATTGGCAGTTCTGTGAGTTCGGTGTGCCCAAGAGCTCACAACACCTCACCAGCACAAGTGTAGTCATTGCTACCCTATGGGTAAGAGTCACAAAACCAGGAGTTAAGAGAAGAAAATATATTTTTATGGCATTAAGAAAAAAAAATTATATATGCTATGCTAAAAGGGCTGTTCACTAAGTATTAGACAGACACTTCATTCACTGTCAAAGAATTTGAAATACAAATAATTGATGTATATGAAATGTAAAATACTGGAGGGGAGGAGGGAAAGTGAGGGATTTATCCATATATCTTTCTAAGTAGGAATAGTATCTTAGCCTCAAATTTCTGAGCTCACGGTTTATGAACAGAGGTCATTAGAGGGCTTTAAGTTAGCCTCACTGCTCCCTTCAAAGTGTGAAAATTAAAATGAGCTATACTGCAAATAACCAACCCATTTCAATAATTTCTACCATGTTACTGCATCTGGAGATATCTGAATGACATATCTTTCCATTACCAAAAGGTAACTGCATTTTCATTTTGACTAATATAATTTTAAAAACCATCATACCAGGTGCCTTATATTTGGAAAATCTTGAAAGCTTTTAGATGTACAAACACCCTTCCCACCGCTCTTGGCTTATCTTTTATTTACCCTACTGGGTATACAACAATTGATGCTTCTTCAAAGCAAGGACTTCCCAGCTGATTAGCTGTGCTGAGCTGGCTAAGCTTATTAAAGGTGATTAATGCATTCAAGTATTTTTCCCCTCACTTGTTAGTTCAATTTCTTGCTCATTATGCTACTGGTCTTTTTATATTAAAACAGACCACCTGGATAGAAAAGAACTTCATAATCTTGGTCCAACAAGATCAACACCTGTTGTACATGTAATTAATCATAAGGCAGTGCATTGCTGTATTCAGTTAAAAAGCTAAGATTATCTAACAACAGAAGCAATACACCACATTGGCAATCAGCATTTGAATCCTTAAAATGCACTTTAAAAAAAAATCAGAGAAATGAGTCAGTACAAAGGGGCTCATAATTATTCTCTCTCCATATTTAGGAGTCCATATGGGATTTGTGACGTATAAAAGTCAGCATACAATTTTCTGATGAAAAATTCAGTTCTAAAAAAATTCATATTCTTCTCAAGGCTGAGAAAACTAAAATGGTCTTTCTGTCAATGACATTTTTCACTCTACACACAGAAATCAAAGAGGGTTTGGATATTGTATTACAGAAAGAACACAGAGGTTCAATATAGTTTACTAGTCTGAACATGGATTGAGAACCACAAAGTCCAATCACATCTCTGTCTTTAACTCACTGTGTGGTTTGGCAAGTAGCTTAACTACTTTGACTGTGTTTCTTCATCTGTACAATGTGGGAAAAAAATGCTAAGTTGATTAGAATTTTACAGAATTTAATGTATGTAGCATGCTTCCAAATGCTAAAGCCTCATATGAGTATTATTAACTTAGCTATGGTGCATTAAAGTGGAAAATACATGTCCTTTTTTAACAGTGAAAAATCCACAAGGAGGAGACTTACTCTAAAAGATAAGACCATAAAATTTACAACTGTTTGGATTTTATTTTTTTTTTTACAGAATTACAACAGCACAATACATACAGGAAAAACATAAGCCATATAAATACCAGAAAATGAATAAAGCACCTTGTACAATTACACAGACAGAAAATATAGTGCATCCTAATCCTAAAGCTCAGGCCATCAGCCTAATACATTTCATAGGCATTTCACTGAATTTTCATACTGGAAGATTCAACGTACTGTTAAGACAGAGTGAATGGACAAGAACAAAAAGTAAATTAGATCTTATTAGCACTGTAAAACCGGTTAAGACTCACCAAAACCAATTGTACTATGTGCAATCTAGAGTTAAGGGTAGGAACGGAACTGAGCTGAATACAGAGAAAATGCACACAGTAACAGTGGCAGTTCTGCCTTTTTCCTTCAGGTTTCCCAGGAATCGGGAGCATTATGGGGTTTATCACCTTGTGATGTTCAACTCAGCAGGTGCTGAGGGATTCATACCAAGGTTGCTGGCTCCTTTATAGCTAACGGCACACAGGTCTACCACCTGCATGAGTTAAGTTCATAAATCTCTCCTGTTAAATGTGCAGCCCACACTGCCAAGCTTAACAACCCAATTGAAAATTCATTCAAACTTAGTCAGACAATACAATATTTAGTGCAAATCAGCAAAGTCCCAAGTGAAAAATGCTCTTCATCATCTTGTTTGCTTGTTCTCATCCATCCCCTATCTTGCCAATTTTCTGATCTCTAAATTCTTCACTCCTTCAAATTGCTTTCCTCAAGATTTTATTTGCCACCAATAGATGAGAAGAAATGGATACAAATTATCTTTTTAAAAATGACATAATATACGTGTGGATCTGCTGAGAACTTCTCTCTCCCTTCTCTTTTACTTTGTGTGTTTTCTGTTTAAGGAAGCTAAAGATGCACAAATACATACTCATCTAAAAGCAAGTAGCTGATTTCAAATGGTTTGATTTCTCTCTTCCAGACTGAGAGAAAGCCTTTAGGTCATATAACAGTACAGGACATATATCATACAAGCCGAGGCAGGCAGAAGGTCCCACCCATTCTTCCTGAACAATCCTCATTGTTATCACCTGCTCGGCACAGAGCTGCAACCGGCTCATTACCAGCTCTGCCAAGAGCTAAGGAAGCAAAGGAACCACTGAACACAGGTCCAATGAGAAGACAATTAGAGATACAAGTATACAAGTATCAACCAAGCTTCAGTGATACTGCAACCCACATAATTTTCATAACCTTCCACCTTGGATGGGAAGGAACCGAGGAACTTAGTATCAGTCTTCAGGATTTACTCACAGCAAGAATAAACTCCATCCTTTCCACATTGTCCTGTTAAAACTGAAAAAAAAAATCCTCCTAATGACTGATATCAGCAGAGACCCTAGTGCAGATGTAATGAAGACGGCTTCTGATGATCATGTTGTGCCAGACACTCATAGCAAAGATCACATGTGCAGACAGACACACTCCCAAAATTTGACTGATGCAAAAAGTGTCTGGGAATCTAGACAATTCACATCAGTTTCTGCAGATGTCTCACTTGTTATCTTAAACAAAACCATATCAAAAACCTTGGTGTGTTTAATTTGCAGTTGCCAATTTCAGCTTTTTCACTCTCAGCAAGTTATGGCTACGCTGCCAGTGCTGTCTGCTTAATTCAATCCACTACCCGTTCAGTACAAACTCACCCTTCTGTGTTTGTGAGAAATAAGCAACATATACAACATGACAGTGCCTCCACTTCCTTATTCCTCTGGCCTTCTGAGGGAACAAAAATAACACTGCTGTTTAACTCCCCCCATTCCAAGATTTTTATTATTTTTTAAAATGCACACTGTCACTCAATGGTTACTTTTCTGCCCTTCCTGGATATTGTCTCGCTCACCTATGCAGTATTTCTATCTCAAAGGGACCTGGGCCCTCCAGTCACCTTTGACTGTAAGCATTGCCAGGCATGCCAGGAAGCGTGGGTGGACCATGCGCAGATAACACTCAGTTCTGGAAAGGGACACACGAACAATTCACACACAGCAATGAATCAATTGCACACCAAATTTGCTCCGGGTTAAACCAAACAAGACATTTGTTATACATTACATTAATATACTATCTTTTTAAAATACTCCCATAACATTACATATAATAAGTGTGATGATCAAGAGAGGGATACGCCATTTGAAGTTCTTCAGACAGATATTGTTTCCTTTTACAGATGGAACAAGAGTTGTTTAGATTTTCTCTGCATCTTTTCCCAGACAGATTTTTCACCGTTACTGATAAACAAGGGGACAGACAAGGGGAAAAGATGAAATATTTGTAAGAGGTTTTTTATATTTTCTGCAGAAGTTTAATTTAGAAAAAAAATTCCAGCAGATAGACTTTATAGCATTAATATAGATCTAATAAATAATAATAAAAAAATTCCCTTTGCTTTTAAAGAGGAACTTTTGGAATAATAACTGTTTAATCCTACTGCCCAAGCCAACCTCCTTGTATTTACACTCTGCCTCTGGATAGCTCGTTCCCACCTTTGATTTCAAATTTGATACGGTATTTCCATTTCCTAAACTGCTCTAAACCAGAAAATAAAATCCACAGAAATTTTCCTGCCTTGTTAACTAGCCTGAAGACTCTCTCCCAATTACCATCTCATCTAACCTTCCCACTGAACAACTCCCACCTGCCGCTCACAAAACACGCCAGCTCCTACTTTCATGCACCTGAAGCTACAAGAATCTTCTCCCAAGCTGCAGACTGAATGCCAGACAAAATGATGTGGTTGCAATGATGCAATTGCCTGTATGGATGGATGTCAGAGGGGAATGATGAAGAGGCAGAACACCTTACAGCTGGGGAGCACAGCTCCAAAGCAGAGCAGCCTTGCAGTGCTTGCAATTCTGCCATCCACGCAAATTGCTCGGGGTGGGTCAGAGGAGAATGCAGAGCTGCCAGCGCAGCCGACCCGGGCATGGCTCTGCAAGCCACCAGCCGCCACATTTGCCATTATGGCCTGAGGATTCAGCAGAGGCATCAAGGACTGAGCTACTCCTTCATTTTACAGATGGTTCATTAACTGGGTGGAAGCACATGAGAGCACTTGGAGAGCAATAGGAAGAGGCAAGGGGCAAGAGAATTAGACAAAAGTTGTTTGGCAGCAGCTTCCAGATGAACTAAAAATCACACACAGCAAAAATAGCAAGGGTGTATTTGCCAGCTGAGAGTGGCCACATGCCAAGTTTGAGGTCTTAAAAATTAACTGCTTTTGAACTATACAAGAACAACAACAACAAAGATCTCTTATTTAAGCTCAAAAGATTTTTCATGCCTATCTAAGCTACTAATGAGGAAAAAGGAGGAAAGAAAGAGACAATATCTTCAGGCTGAGGCAGAGAATCAGAAGAGTCAACCCCTAAGCAATATGTTTGATTATATATTAATATTAGGGTCTTAATTACACTAAACAAAAATGAAGCATCCATTTCAACTTCCCTGATAAATAATTCACACATATGCAGAAACCTAAGGAGTTCTCACATATCTCTACTCAAACTACCCCTCAAAACCAATTTTTAGGCAGATCCTCTCAGGTACAAGAATATCAAGGATCAACGACAGCATTCCCCAACAATTTACTGTCTGAAAACACACTTGGAAATTGGCCCTCACGAAACTTCACATTTGCCAAATTTTTTGTACTGCTTATTACACACTTCTATTTAAACACAAAAAAGTACCTGTACAACATTCAGTGCCTTACATCCAAAGATAAGGGTGGTGTCAAAAGCTGATACCTTTCCAATGTAAGAACTCATGCAGAGTCACACAGGAATTCCAAAAACAGCTTAGGAACCAGGAGCTGGGCTTTTTTTTTTCCTGCTTCTTCTCCCCATCTTCTTCCTTCTTTTTTTATATCTACAAATTACTTATGTGTATTTTTACGTTTATATCATAGAATTATGACATTATATTTATACATGTGCCCTTCAGAAGCCTAGACTTCAGATAATGGATATCATAAATGCTCAGATCGAGGCAAAAGTATGGCTTAAATATGGAAAGCTACTGAAAATTTTCATTGTGAGGTTTTTTTCCCTTATAAGCAAACACACAATTTATCTATCATATATAAATAAAAAAAAATTAGCATCTTGAATTGCTGACCCAATATGAGAACTCCTAGCAGCTTCTCTTATAAAGGATGTTACAGAGCCCTTTCCATTTCTACTTTCAGTAAATTTTTCAAGCATTCAAGACAACATTTTGGATGCTCAGCTGTGATTACTTTGCTAAAATGTAATGCTACATACATTAACGAGTTTAATTCTTGGAATGCAAAAATAGTTTCTCTTTCTTTTTAGCCATAATTTGACAGTGAAAATTGCGAATTTACCTCTCTGCCAAAATAAGTTTACCTTCCAATAAAACAGGGCGTTTCTTCCACAGAAAACCATGAATGACTAAACTATGAAAAATGAAAGTTGGCAAGTAGCCTTTCTGAATTTATGTGCTTCCTGACCCTGCCAGAGAGAGTTAAGCTAGGTCAATATGCAAGTGGGAGAGGAAGGAAATGATGGGGTGGTTCCAGAAGTGCAGTCTCCTTTCTCCACAGCCAGCGGCAAAGCAGTGCTCCTACAACACATTTTTGAAGATCACTGTGTTGGAGCAGTTTGCGATAGTCAAATATTTCATTTTTCACTTTCATGAGCCCAGAGATGCAAGCACGGGTGCCCAAGCCAGCTTCTACTCTGCCTGGATTTCTCTAGCACATAGCTGATATTCTGCTCAAAAATGATGTGCATGTTGCAACTGCACGACCTACCCCAGCACTGGCTGCATTTCAAAACTAAGCAACAGGAGACATCTCAAAAACCTCGTAATGTGAAGCTTCAGCAGTCCTTGACAGCTTCTGGTTTTGGACAGGTTTCAAATGCAAGGTTCCTGGTCATACCCTGGAAAAGAGAATGGATGAACTCTGGAAGTAAAATTCTTCCCTTTCCATAACCTTCTCCCCTTGTTACAGCATATACAGGGTGTCTTCTTTCTTCCTATCTAAATTGAGATTTCTATGCCTTAAATATCTACTTCACAAACACACATGACTTTTCAGCACATCCCTGCCTCCTCCAGCTCAGACACCCACTTCATCGCAAGCATGACACAGACGTTTAAGGCAAGAGTATAGGGGTGCAGTGGGGACAAGAGGCACACCCTAAATCTCATAAGCAGGATGGAGACCTGCTCCTGAGATCCTTTTTCCCCTAACCATGAAGGGCTACATCCCAGAAAGCTTTCAGAGCCATCCAGAAACAGCATAGGGCTGCCCACCACTTAGAAGTCAAAACAACATTTTGATTTCCCGCCTAATTGACCTGACCCAAGTTGCCCATAATCACAGACTTTGTCAGCTGATTTGGTTGTCAGTTTTAATTGTGTATTTGCTATGGAAAAGGAAAACAAGACTTTGTTCTCACACATCTCTGGTCCTATTATATCAGAACACTTTATCTCTTATCCTGTTCTTACCTAGGCTGCAAGCTAAATATTCAGAGGAATGTTTTCTTCAGGGTTGTACCTCTTCAAGAGCTCAGTATCTTCTAGCAGCATACACTTCTAATGAAATTAACAAGACGGTTTGGAAGTTGCCTTGAGAAAGCTAGAATCTCATCAATTAAAACTTGCTGAACTGGGACTGTGGTGAGTTACGACCAATGTGGAAACTGCCACTACTTGCAATGCAACCTTCTTTCATTAATGGAAATGCATACATTTGAACCATACGTTTTATTACCAGGAACAATTGCATAAGCAGAATATTTCACTCTTATTCACTGCCTCAACTGAAACTACCTAAAGAAGTAAGAAATTTCTTACAGCAGGTCAGCATCTAGAGAAGCTCCATACCCTCATCATGCAACTTAATACATGTTAGGGAAGAAGAAATAAGTAACATGAAGATATAATTTATGGAAGAGGATTACAATCTTCTCTCTTCACTATTCTCTCAAAGAGTGTTTCCATGTATCTAGGAGCCATGGACCTCAAAGTACTGTAGCAACTTGCAGGTCAACGTCTCCAAGGCTTGGCCGCCTCAGTCAGAAGTTAAACCTTCTAAAAAAGCACCACCACACTTGCTTTGTGTTTAGCAAGCCCCTGGAAAGCCATCCTTGTGATAACATGGAATAGCCATGACTAAATGTGGTTTTGAGATGAATTCAGGACACATTTCCCAATATTTTGCCCCAACTCCACTCCAGAGTAGCGTGAAAGAGATTTATGTATAGTATCTTCAGCCAATATGGTGACTCTTCCCTCCTCTACAGCTCCTAGAATAATTCTGAATTTTAAGAAATTTGGGGGTTTCCCTTTGCCCACAGTCACTTCCCACACAAATATTCTGAGAAGTCCTGCCAACTGGGACAAAGGATCAGCCACCCAAAAGTGACACGCAGCAAGTAGCATTGCCAAGCAGCCCATTGCAAGATGGACTAAAGCACAGCTTCATGGACACCTTAGACGACAGCAGGGGAATCCCCCTGACTGACATCACTATAAACAGAGGCAATCTCTGAAAACATCTCAGCAACCACCTGATGAAGAAATTTTCACATCATGAGAATGTAGCTGCTCTCTGCCATCACTTGAATGCACTTGTCCAAGCATTAACCCGATGACCAATTCCCCTTCTTGTAAGGAAAGGAAACTAACCAACACACTTCCCAAGTATGGAAGGAGTTTTCTGGTATATCCTCAAGATTTTCTAACTTCTTTTTTGCAGCTTTCTTTCTCTTATCTTAATCATGTAGCATCCATTATTTAGAGACTATTTTCTTGCTAGAGTGAAACACATAATTTACTGAGGAAGTTTCAGTCCATTGAAAGTTGTCCACAGTCAGGTTTGTGGTTTTCTCAGCAAATTCTTTAGGTGAAAAATAATCACACCCATAGGCAGCTTGTGCGCAGATTGTTCAGCAACTGATACTTAAGTCTTGTTGGTCAGTTTGAGCAGAATGATTTTTGCCTTTTTTTTTGGAAAGGAAATGTTTCTTAAAAAAAAACAGATTAAAGGGGAATCATGCATATTCACAAGTTCACAGTTTGTTCATAATGAATATTTTATACCAAAAAATTCTGCTCTAACCATTCATCTAAACTTAATGATAAAATGAGCCCTTCTTTGAACAAACAGACAAGGGCATTCTCCAAAAGCAGGTGAGAATTGAAGCAGCAGGTCAATTACGTGGCAAAGGTAAATTTATTCACCAAATGACAAGATACCAAATTTCCAGAAGAACTTTGGTTTCCTCTGAACAACCTCATTTTATTTGCTATGAGCTTACAGCTACAAGGTTAGGCCAAAGAGATGCACTCAGATTTTGAGATCACTTTGAAAGCTTGTTTTATTTTCCTAGCCCCACTTTTCATCTCAGTACCAACCTTAAATATGCGAGTGCTCTCCCATATGCTCTGCATACCAGTTCTATAAAGCAGGTATTTCAGCTGTGGATTAAATGTTAATACTACATGATCATTCATGTAGAGTATGCACATATAAAAACATATGTTGTTGTTCATTTATCAGCAGTCAGTTAAGTCTGTAAAATATGAGGTAATCCCTTAAGGCTCTAGGAAAGTTCTGCTGTGCTCTGATATGGCAACATAATGTTTTTGTTGTATCCTGGTAGACAGGGAAGATGTTTCATTGACAGCAAAAGGCTGGTAGTGGTTACACCTTTCAGCCGAAGGCTGATCAGAATGGAGGATCTGCTCTTATCTGGAATCATCAGTTGTAAAGATTTCAAGCATACATGTAATTTTTATGCAATTTGAGCCTTAGCTTGTAGCTATTTTAGCATTGAAAAAATATCCTTTTAAGTGCATTATTTGCAAGGTGGCAGCTGATCAGAAAGCTAGATGCATCCCACAAACAAAACAAAACAAACAAAAAACAGGGACAAATAATTCCCAGCAAAGGTCAGCTTCCTGACCACATGAATGAGATACCCCACCACAGAGCAATTCCTATTGCATAAGTCACTTTTAAGAAGATTGCCTTGCTGTTGTCAGGGGATGTGCGACAGATTCACGATTTTCTGTGCTTGACAGCCAGAGTACTTGTCACTTAGTTCCATCTGGTAGAGAGATAACATTTCATTAATGTTCATGCTTAACCTTATAGCTCGGAGCTTTGACTCTGCAAAGTCCTGAGCATCACTGAAAAGGTGCTGAACACTCAGCACCCAACTAATTTGGCACGTTTCAGCTGCCTGCAGGATCAAACCCTGACTTTTCCTGGGAAAGATGTGGTATTTCCCTCCCCTGCCTCACTCCTGGATTCTTTCCATTTTAAAACTCTCTCACAGAAGAGAGTAAAATCCATTGTAATTGGCCAGGTTGCCATTTTCAATACAGATGGTGCAAAATAACTTCACAAAAATATGACTTGCTGAGCCAACTGGACAGGAGATGTCAGTGAATATTAAATAAAAGCTTACAGGTCTCTTGGGCAGCAGGTTATATATTTTTGTGGCTTCAGCAAATCAACCCTTCAGTCCTGTCACCGCATTTAGTATGGATTATCCTAGGCCTGGACATTTGGAAACAAATTAAGAAAACACAGCCAGGATTCCCTGGTTCCCTCCCCATTCTGCCATGGGCTTTGGCTCTGCCTCCATGCACAGACCCCAGGCTGTCACAGAAACCCGATGCAAGACTAGCTGATCCACCCACATACAAACTATCCCTAAACAGGCTTCCCTCAAAGGAATATTGTCAGATCCTGACCTTGGTCAAGTCACTTAACCTCTGCGAATCCACCTGTGAAATGGAACTAATGAAATACAGGGGTATTGTCAGGCTTAATTATTTAATACTCTTTCAGGTACCTAGAGATCCTTGTGGGAGAGACAGTGTACAGCTGCACAGCATTATTATTTTATTAAATGAAGTACCTATCAGTATTTCACCCTCAGCAGAATGACTGCTGAGACTGAATTGCCTCTTCACATTAGTTGTACGCCTTGATGAACAAAAATGCATTAAGAAGTGGTGCCGAGGGAAATGAACTTATGCTTCACCCAGCAGTTCTGCAAAATGATGTCACCAAATCTTTGAAATTAAGCTTATTTGAGTTTCTGGGGAAGGGGCTGTAGTTAACCCCCAATTTGGGGGACAGACTTAGTAGGAGAGGCTCACTGTTTGCTGTAAGCAAAGAGCAGATGAGCAGGCAAGAGTTTCTGGTAGTGTCTTGGCTGTGCTCAGGTTTTCCAGTCTGACAGTGGTCCAAATAAACTCCTGATCCATTAAAAGGAAGAATACACACAGTCTGAAACTCAAACGTCATTAATGCACAGCATCTGAGAAAACAAAGACTTCTTGGACAATAAGTTACCCAAATTACAGCCACACATGCTGCAGGGGGAAGGACAGATGGTACAAGAACTGGAGATACAAGAAACAGATTTGTGACCACAAGGAAAAAGAATCAGGAGACATTTTTACCCAGCTAGAACTATCCAATATTTAGCAAAGCAAATACCAAGGAATCCTCCTTGAGGGGAACAAAAACGAGAAACTGAGGGGTCAGAGAGTAAAAAATAAAATGCTTATGATAGGAATTAAGCAGCTATGAAAGGAGGCCTTTCAGCTTTGCTAAAAGGGCAAGTAATCCTCAAGGACTCCACAGTAGGAAATACAGAAAGAAAATCTAGCGACATGCACAAGGACAACAGGCTGGTATGCTCCCTCCCCAAAACACAACCATGAGACAGAGGCAAAACTGAGTGGGAGGATGAAGTCACCTGGCAAATCTCCACTGGTGATGATACCTTTGGAATAAATGACACAGCATCCCGTTGTATTACATGGCTTATATAAGACTTCAGGGAAATGTAAAGCCCAGATGGGGGAATCTTAGTCCACGTTGTTTTAGACCACCAAAATACATCAGGGAGCAGGAAGATTTAATCCTTGAACACTTGTTAAACGTTAAGAATTAAAAACTGCATTACATGACTCCAGTTTGCTGGAAGCCCTCACAGATTGTAACGAGACATTTCTGAAAATCACAGGTAATATTTAACACAACAGTCGTACATGAAAATCGTTACACATGGACTTTCTATTTTGTAGTTCCTATATTTTTAAGCGTTCAAAATAAATTAGTTGCCAAACCACACATCAGCAGTCCCCAAAAGGACCATTTAGACCCAAACATTCAGCATCAGTGCAGGCAGCCCACAGCCAGTAATACTAATAAAGTTTTGTTTCAAAAGACAAGGACAATACTTAGTTGATGAAAGAGATACAAAGGAAATCTGAATTTTCCAATAAGGAGCTAATTAGGAGGCCATAAAGTCAATATTGCTTCCTCAAAGAAGTCAAAACAATTTCTGCTCTTTCTGCAGTGTTACTGACAATTTAACCATCTCCCTGTGGCAACCAGCCTTCAGTGTTCTTACAGTTTATTCTTATGTAAGTGAACTATAAAGACGAAGTACTTCCCAATAGAAATGAGGATTTCCAACTTTTTCTACTGATGGGGAAGAATATTCATTATTAAAAACTGCTAAACAATGTTTGTTAGTGAATAGGTCCATACAATTCCTAACTAAAAATACCAAAGATAATCAGCTGAAAAATACCTTACTGATGTTACTATTATTTTTTTAGAGTGGAATATCAAACCAGTTCCAGAAGATCCCAAAGATAAGGGTAAATACACGAAGTGATAAACATTCAAGTAGAGTAGCCCAAAAACCTATACATTTTTTTAGAATAATGTGGCTGAGTGAAAACAAACAAAAAGCCCAATAAACCTGCTAATAAAAAAAATCAGATTATTGTTTTAATCAACATCTGAAAACAACTTTTGTAAAAACAATTATATACAGCATGCAAACGTAAAATTTTACACATACATATGCACATATATATAAAATATATGAATTCTTTGTATAAGTGACAAGATCAATACAGCTGCTTGCAGATAAATACAGGGATTGCAGCATTTGGTCCAGTGTGACATTTTCACATTAGAATGTTGCAATAGTATGAGTAGTACACATTTCCCAACTAATGTATAAAAAGCTATGGTACAGAAAGCAATCACAGAGGGGAGTTCTGAGCAGTTCTCCACATCTGAATACACATCCAGCTTTGAAACTTTCACTGTCATAAAATTATCATCTACAAGACAAACCATCATAAAATGCATGAGACACCCCCCTAGGATTGACAGATAGTAAAAACAGTAAATGCAGGACTGCTGTACAAAATAATTCATATCAGTTGCTAACTTGGACTCACTCAAACAGTGCATTTCAGTACAGATATATAAAACTACAGGAACAAGGAAAATCAGACAGAATAGAGAATCAGGTCCTTCTGCAGTTCTAAAAGCTGATGTTAGAGAAGTCATCCATGAGTAAATCACACTGCTCTTGAGCTTGCGGGGGACTAGTTTTGCATCTGTAATATTATGATTTGTCAAGTCAAAAAAACACAGACAAAAATGGAAGTGAGATAGGATCAGATTTTCAGATGGTGTCAGCATAGCACTGCTATACCAGCTGAAGACAGCCCTTGAAGTCTGTAAAGGCCTTTGAGCCACTTGGACAGACAATACCATACAAATGCAAAGTGAGGTATCCCTGCACATTGGTGATGAATCACTCCTTTGTTCCTCCTAAGAACAAAGATAAACAAAGTGAGGGACCTAAGTCAATACAAAAGCAAGAAAAAATACATGCAGACACAGTAAGATCCCATTGAAATATACTTAAATTATAATTTTCTTCTTCTCTTGCTTCTGAAAAAAGTTTCTCCCTCACCCCAAAAGTCTGCAATACTGATGTTGACTTCTCTTGCAGTGGTAGGGAAGTCACGCACTTAGACATATTTTTGTACAAGGCGGCAAAAATCAGTCATCAGTTATTTGCTGGGTTGCTCCTTTCAGCAAATCAACAGTGCCATAAATGCAGAAATATTTTCAAGCTTTATCAAGTATAATCTGACAACCCCCTCTGGTAAAACCACAGATATAAATAAGCATATTCTTCACACGCATTAGTCTGCTCCTCATGGCATGACAGGGGTGACCTACAGGCTAAGAGATCCTATATATCCTTTCTCCTTGGGCCATCTCAAGGTTTTCACTACTGCACAAGTTACACTTTGCTTCCCTTTTATATCCATAGCTAAGCTCTATTTTCAGTGTAACACTGAGTATCCTGAAGGCTTCCCTTAGTGCATATAGAATTAGCTACCCATATATCTAATTGCTTTTGCCCATTAAAAAATAAAAAAGCTTATTATTAAACCAATTGCCACATAATATTTTCCCATTCCCTAGTAGTATTTCTCCAAGACAGGAGATAATCAATTCCTTAGCTGCACGTCAAGGATAAGACATGTAGGTCTTGATACCTACAGTGTTAAAGGAGGCCAGGGACCAAGCTCAAACATAAGAATCCCAGTTGTCCACTGTAGCCTGCTCTTAGTTCAGTCTGTTTCAGGCCACCTCCACTCCTTCCCAGACAAGCCTGCAAAGAGAGGACCACCTCTACAGCTGGAGGGGATCAGCCAGTGCTGCTTGAGCAGCACAGGCAGTAAGGCAGTGTCCAACCCACATCTGTATAGGAACCCAAAAGAAAGGTCAGGCACCACACTTAGACACATTGCACCCCACTAAGAACAAGAACCAGAAGTGGAAATACTTCTTTTTCATCAAGTTGAATGATACAAAGAACTTGGGAAGGGGTAAGGGAAAGTCAATGAAATCTGTCTGCTGCTGCTACCAGTCCAGTCATACTTATTCCCTTTTTGGATTGCCTGGGTCACTGCCTATGAAAGCAGTCCCAAACCCAAAGATTTCACGACTTTAATATAAATCATCAAATTATATGTGTGGCTCCATTATTCCTCTGTGCTCAAAAAGTTTAAGCCATTTACTCAGAAAGAATGAGAATGCAGCCAGTCAAGCACATAATGAACAAACACCAGCTAGTTACAGAGCACAGCCCTCATGAGCAACTCATCAGCTGAAAAATGTTCAGAAGCAATTTGGCAGACACAAAGAAGTTGAAAATAGAAGAGAGGACTGGATTATGAAGGATTTAAAAATGGAAAAAAACAAAGATAGGTTTTGCCATTAGTTATTTGATCATCTTCAGCAATATGTGAAAAGATTTATCCATTTTGATGTCTGTTTATTCTTCTATTGTTCCAGAAAAGACATCTACGTGTTGCTACATGGTATTCAGTAATAGCATTACCCCTGTCTTAATGCGTGTTTTTCAGCCAAACTGTACCTTAATTAAGTTGTGTTATCTAATCCCAACAGCTGATGAATTATCTGACATATTTTATACCCTCTGGTATTGAATCTGACAGGACAGGATCTATGACCCTACAAACTCCTGAACTCACATTTAAACTTTCCATTGTCCCAAAAACAAGTTCCATGCATTTATTGCTTGAAACTCCATGAAAAATGGTAACAGAGCAGTGTTCATTTCAGGTCAGGAACTATCAGGAAAGGATAACATACAGTTCAGCATGCACTAACCCATCCACACCCCGGCAGTAGTAAAGCAGTCAGTAGAAGAAATAGCTTTCTTCATGGATGCAAGAATTTGAAATTATTTCTACCTCCATGGCTTCATGGGCAACACAATGTATATTCCTGGTCAAACATTATTTGACTTTTCATCTACATGGGTCCAGGGCTGCTGTATGTGAGAATCTTCCAGTAAGCACTAAACTTGCATTACTTAGGAAACCCCTTCTGTGGAGCAGAGTTATCCACAATATCTGAAGTGTCCAGGTGCTATGATGAGCAGAGAGCTGGGGGAGGGGAGTGCAATCTACGTGGCTGCCACTACAAATGGATCTTGAAGTGTACAGATAGCGTATCTTCCCTTTTTCCCAAAGGGCTGCAAGACACTCCACTGATCATGATAACACATTTTCACAGGCTACTTTAACCCCTCAAAGAGGTACTTAATGAAGTAGAATAATACAATTACTGGTCTTCTGCTGGGATTTTGGCCTCCAGATGCTGATAGAAAGCCTGGTTTCTCATAGTCCCTTGACTTTGGCAGGATTTCTAAAAGCATCAAAAAGAATGAACGGCACAAACCCAAATGCACGCCCAGATCCAGGCTTAGCTGTGTTTACTCTGAACATCTCTGTTATCAACTGTGAGTTACCACAGGAGCCAAGGATATTGCATTACCATCCCCGCTTTACAGCAGTAAAGCTTAAGCACAGAGCAGTTAATGGATTTGCCCGCGGTTCTGCATGTGACCCGACTCACCCCCCAGCGAGTCCTTCAGCACTGACCTTGCATTCCCCTTCATTCCCTCATCACAGAGGCATTTCTGCACCATCTCCCACACCTTCTCTCATGCTTGGAACAGCTTTCTAAGCTCTAGTCAGCACACATCAGCCCCTCACCTCATTCAAACTGCTCCTGAGAAATCCCTTTGCCTACAAACATCAAAGAGCAGGCCCTGCACCGAGCTCGTCGTTCACACGGCATGAGAATCTGGCCTCCCATGCTGGTATAAACAGAGGACCCAGTAAAATATAGGTGCATCTAAACTCAAGCCACAAATCCGCAAGCTGCAGCATGCTGCCCCCTCCTTTTCTCATGTCTGTTATACTGACACTTGTCACATTTTTAATTTAGACCAGTAAGTAATTCATGACAGGGACCCCGGTCTCTTGCTATTTCCTAAACTATACCTAGAGCACACATGGAGATTATATACAGCAAGACAGAAAGTCCTGAATCTTGTGCTGTAACAACACAGTTACAGTTTCAGACAGCCTGATCAAAATGCCACGAATGCATGAAAGAAATTGAAACTTTATTTTGAAAATGTAATGCCTGGACACTTGCCCCTGGTTGAATTTATTTTTCTAAGGAGTACGTTTTGAGAGAGAAGCTAAACCTGCTGAACTTTCTCCAAGACTAAAGAAAGCGTATCAGTCCAGACATGAGTTGTTCCAGTGAGCAATTTTTCTAACTCTGTCCCCAGCCTTTCTGACCTCTCCCCTTAGCCAGCAGAGCCATCCTGGACTGAAGCTGTTCCAGCACTGCAGTCTGTAGAGGTCAGAGGTACCACACGATCAAAGCTGCTATTGCAAACACCTCCCTGGGATTACAGCACACTGAGGGCAGGGCAAGCTTCCTCGTACTCTCTGAGTTGCCTCATATGCAAGGAATAATGCAAAGTGTCTCTTTCATTACTCTTGGAATATACCACAGCATGCAGGAATCCTTCATTTCCAGCTCCTGTGGATGGCCTCAGAGCTCCTGCTTGCTTTTCACAAAGATGAATGAAGCCAACAGCATAGGTTAATCCCAGGTGTAACTCACTGGAATAACTAACAGGTTGGGGAACTTGTTTGTTTATCAACGGGAAGGGAGAAAAAGGAAGCAGCAGCTCCCTATTTGCCATGGCTTCAGTGCAAAGGGCATTAGTTACTGGCACACAAATCACCCAATTTGCAACTCCCTAAAGTGGAGCTGTAAAAATACTTTAGAGAATAATCACAGGGTGAAAGGAATCATTCTGGCAGTGCTGATTAAAAATGTGATCTCTTCACCTAAAGGTACCTTTGCTGCCAGGACATCTCAGCCCAACCCTGACCTGCAGGGCTAAGCTTCTCACAGGAGCTGAGAGCAGAAGTTGGTATCTGCAGCCTTGATCTCTTCGGAGTCGTCCAGCTCACAGCAGCGAGTTTTGTTTGCAGTGCTGAAGCCACAACAGAGGTTCCTGAAGTGTGCAGTCACCAGGCACACATTGGTTTAATTTACTTTCTTACAGCTGCTGTAAGCTGGGCTGGAGTCACAAAAAAAAAAAAGAAAAGGCAGCCTAATGCCATCTCATCAGATATCCAGGCCAAAAAAATCATTGGGTTTTGGAGAGATTTGTATTTGGAAGGACATGCCAGTATCAAGAAAACTCTAATATTTTGGAGCCCACTTGAGTTTGCAATGCTGCACTTGCTGCATTCCCATGTCTCCTAAACCAGCATCTCCACCTCTCTCCACTTTCAGAGGTGGATTTAATTAACTATAGCAATTAATCAGGCATCTCAACTCCACCCAACCTCAAATATCACCTTGCAGCACATGCTTCAATCTAAAATGATCTTCATAATAACAATCATTCCAGGACTTTTGACCATTCCATAGAAAATACCAAATCAACACATCCACAGAGTAAGTCTCCCCCTCTGCAGCTCATGAAAGGCACATATCTCCAGATGCAGCAACCAACACTGGCAAACCACAGAAATCCAGTTATTTGGAAATGACTGCACTACCACTGTGAATGGCAAGAACCCCTCAATTGCCTGGTTCTTAGCACACAGAACAATGTGCTATCCAAGGAGGACAGCCAGGTATGACAAAGCCCCATTGCTATCACCTTCAGGGGTCACCATTAGAGGGTCTCCCAAATAGTGGAAGCACTGTCCATGGCAAAAAGGGTCGTCGTTGCCTGTTTGTCAATAAGAATACATTAAACCTTTCCCTGTAGTTAAGTCACCACAGATGCTTTGCTGCTTCAAAATAATGTGGAAAAGTGATGAAAAATATAGGTTTACCATAGCAGACCCTTGGATCCCCAGATCCAGCACTGGCCGGTGCTCCCTTCCCAGTTTTGGATCTGCTATGATTATATGCAAAAGGATCAGTCTGAAAAGTCTTGAAGTGCACAGAAAGGTTATGAACAGTCAGTAAGGGAGCAGAGATTAGATCCCATGGGTTGTTAGGCACTAGTAGAGTGCATTTGCCTAAGGCTATTCTGTGTAGGAAAGGCTGTGTTGTGCATGACATTTTGCTAGTTGGGCAGGAACACAACAGGATATCTGACAGAAATATGACAGCAGGGTCTTTATATGGCTCAGCAATCTTCACACGGATCAATGAAGAAGCACTGGTCCAACTCAGGCTGAAAAAATGCAAAAAAAATATTAATTCCAAAGGTGGGGGGGCATGTCCCCCTTTTTCTTTCCAAGATTCTTAAAATCCACAAAGAGCTATCTACTCTGTTTTCAAACTATTCTATGGCCCTTGAGGCAGATATTGCTAAAAGCTGTCCCTAGTGTTTCGCTTCCTACCCAATAGAAAGGATAAGCACAACCTGAACCCATGGCCAAACAGTTCAGGGATTCTCAGAAAACAATGATCTGGTGGGTGAAGAAGATGGACAGAGAGAGCAGCCCTCAGCCTGCTGCCCCACAGATCAGCTCTGCTGTAGCCAACCGTGAGCAGCTTCCTTCAGCATCCACAGCAGAGTGCTGACATAACTAGACTGTAGCACCAGCTCCCCTCTGAGCCCTCTGCAGCAGACTGTGCTGGAAAGATATTCTTCATTCTGTGGGTGGCTACAGGTGCCAGTAAGGCTTGCAAAGACAATCACACTTGCTTAATCGAGGTCAGAGTTCCAGAAACAATTTATATTACATAGTCAGCCAATGCTTTTCTGTCCAAACTAGTCAAACACTGCCACTGGTATTTCCTTTTGCACTGCTGAACTTTTCACCTGAAACCATAAGGCATACCTTGCATGATCTGATCAGAGGATGGCAAACCTTATGCCATGAGGCAAATCTTGAAAGTAAAACATACAGAGATCGAGAAGCTTTTGCCACTCTCTCAAGTCCTTCTTCAAACAGAGGCAGTAGTATCCAAAGACACCAAAACTGAAAGTACCTCTCCTGGGTCTTTGCTCTGGCTGCAAAACCAGAGCATTGCTCCAAACTGCTCCCCTTGAGGAATACTGTGAACGTGCAAGTGGCACCACCATGAACAGCCCCTGCTCTAAAGGAAGGTTATCCACCCACCATGGGCTCCAAACACAGTGTAAGGTTCAGCTGAAAAGGTGACCTGCAAGAGCTGAGAAGTCAAATGCTGCCAATTAAATAAAAATCTGGTGGCCCACTTAACCTCTCATTAGGAAAAGCAGAGCATCCTTGAAAATTTGGTTTGCTTAAGTCAATTAAAATTAATTGCAGAATTTTTATTATTCAAACATAGGAAAATGCAATGTTACATAAGTCAGATCTTGCAAGTCCTGTCTTTTAGCCTAAGCTTACAAGAGAGGATGATGCTGGTCTTCAAGATGTCAGTCCTCATTTTGGGGACTTAAACCTGTTACAATATGGAGAAATCCTAAAAATAAGAAGCAAATGCAGCTGGCATACAGAAATCTACATGAGAAAGGCTTGGCAACATTCTTGACAACTATTTTATTTATCAATTTATTTAAATTCATCACGGTTTGATATTGCATGTCAAACTTGGATCTGTCTATTGAAAGAATTGAGAACAACTACAAGTCAAAATGCTCCCTCAGGCTTTTAAATGAATTCTGGATTTGGGGGGAAAAGCTAAAATATAAAATGGGGGCTAATTTGATTTTCTTTTTTTTTTTTAATAAAACTTAATGAAGGTTGAGATAACAAAAAATTAAAGACACTGGTTTGGCCAGAAGCAACTTTTGCTTGTGATGAATTTTCACTCATAAGTATTAAGTCCATTTCAATTGATCCAAAGCAGACATTTACAAGGAGACACTAAATGGAGGAGTCAGTGGATCTTTGCTGCATTTAAGTTGTCAGCTATTTCATTTCCCATATTAAAAAGGAGAAAAGGAAAAAAAGCAATAAAAATGATGAAGCGACTAAGCAAAACTGGGACACCAGCAGAGACCGGGTGGACACAGCCTGAGGCCAATCACCACTACAGCATGTGGAGAGTCCCAGACCCCACAGCAACCAAAGCCTGTCCTCGCTCCCTGTTCCTGCGCCATCTTGGACACCCATGGCTGTACCAAGCCACCACTGCAGGCAAAGGCTGGTCCCCACCACCCACCAGTCCCTCTGCTTTTCCCCTGCCAGGGGCCCATGGGAACATCAGTGTTGTGAGAAACCAGCCAGCTCAGAGAACCTGTGGAGCGAGCATGGCCACGTCCCACAGCTTCTCCTCAGGAAGGCACAGGAGCAGGGCACACAGCCCTTCACTTCATTAAAGACCATGCACTTTGCGCAACAGAAACCACCTCGCTCACCGCTGCTCCCCGGCACGGAGGATGATTTCCGCATCTGCAGCTACACCCCTCAACTTGCCCAAGAGCAGCTGCTCCACTTCTCCGCTACAGAGAACGGTGGTTTATTTTGGCATGTTGTCCTTATTTTGTAAGAAGTATTTTGTATTTGTATAACCATATAATTTTGTAGCTGGAACTTTCCCTTCCTTACTTAGCAGGTGATGCCATACAAGGGCAAACGGCAGTTGTTGGTTTGATGTGCTGAGGCTCATCAGCTCTTTGCTGGGGAGCAATCTGTTTCCAAGGTCTAGACAAGAGAAAGACCCTCATGGCAATGTTAACTCAAGCCTCACTAAACAACAATGCAGAAAAAAACCCCAATTTCATCTGGGTTAAAACTGTATCTCAGGTACCTGCTTAGCCTCTGGGTTCTTTTGGGCTCAGAGGCAGGGAGCTAAGTCTTTCTGATTCCCTCTGCTCTAAACCTAAAAAAAAACAAAAAACAAAACCACACTCACAGACAGCCTGCACCTCACAATGATACCAAGGCTACTTCAGATGTTAAAAAGTTTTTAAGTGCATGCACATAGGGGCAGGCAAGAAGGTGGCGGATATCTATGGAGAAAGTATGAATACAAGGAAACAAATCATGCCCAGTTTTGAGAACTAAAGCCATGTCAAAACTCAATCCAGGAACAAACCTAAAGTGTCCTGCAGTCCCAGTGGGAACAACCACCAGCAAGAGATGTCTATTCAGATAAATCAGGAGAAAATATTCGCTTCACAGAGAACTGCTCTATTCACCCAGGACATGGCTCAGGCTCTTCTTAGGAGAGGCCATAGTTACAGGTCTCTGATTTTGCAGGCAACAGAAAGCCACATGAACCTAGGGCTGTGACTCAGCCCATGCCAGAAAGAGCCCTGAGTCACGCCACTCTCACCCACACCTGACCTTCCCCAGGAGTCAACAGTTCCAGAGCCAGTTACAGCACCACAGGCTCACTCTACTTCCAGTTTCTTCAAGTAAGACAACAGTTTCGATAAAATCAAATAAGCCTGCACCTGACACTAGTTTCTTTCATCATAATTTTCAAACAATGCTCAGTTCAAAACAGTCTCATTTGTATTTGTTGCATAAAGCCCTATATTTTACCTATATGTCACTGTGCTATGGTGCAGATACAGTTGCATCCAAGGCCCATCAAGGAATCTCAGTTTCTGTCCAGCACACAGATGTTGGAGACTAAGCAGACATTATCGCTGCAAAAACACATTAGATCAGTTGACAAAGGAATGACTTAAATCACTCAAAGACCAAGGGGGAGAGTGACAGTCTTTCTAAATTTACATTTTTTACTCTTTAGCAGGAAACGAAACAAAATCTACATTAAGGACGCGATTGAGATTTACAAAGTGTAAGCACTTGGAGTTACAAACTGCCAGAATTTCAGATGTCAGTGTAATCTCAGTTCAACACTCTTGTGAATGCGCACTACGAGACAGGTTTTACTTATTCGTATCACCCACCAATGAATGCAGGCACCTCATGAGTGGAAAGCTGAGCTGCATTACCATAACACATTGACAGAAGTTTAGGAAGGGGAGAGAGGAGAAGGGGAAAAAAAACCCACCACTGAAAATAAACTGGGTAACATAATACTGGAAAGAAACAAATCGAAAATGCACAAGGAGTTACTAGCACAATAGCCCATACCAGATAGACACAGTTAGAAGTCACACTTCTGCAGCCTACTAAGAGTGATCTTTAGTAGTCAAAAGTAGAGTGGATAGAGTGGACCTCAGATATTTTTACTGAGATTTTTTTTTTTGTGTGCTTAATATTAAAACAAACCTAAACCCACACAACCAACAATATTTTCAGCATCATTGCCCCCTAAATCTCAAGGAGCATTTCTGTCTGAGCATATAATTCAAAGTAAATTACTTCACAGATAAAGAATTATATTCAAAGCTGAGCAAAAATGTAAGTAGCCCACAAGTATCTCCTATACAACTGCTTATCTTCATTTTGATCACCTACATCGATGCATATATGTTTGAAAGTAAAAATAAAGACACATTGTGTATTTCTGAAGCTCCAGACAAAATGACGTTCAATTATTTAATATATTATCCATCTAATATGGCATTGCTTTTTATCTCGAGGACTGAGAAACAGAATTTCTTTTCCTAATTAGAACTGCAGCTTGGTTTAATTTTAAGGCCACTCCTGGACATGCTTCTAAAACATATTCAAGAAAGTGGCTGGTCTCAGACATGATCGACTACAGGCGTGACTGAAGGAAAAGTCCTGAACCGACCGAAAAAATAGAGTGCGTTTCTAAGGAATAACTGTGTATTCTTGGAACAGACAAACACAAATGCAAAAATGCCATTTCAGGCTTTTTTATTACATATTTTCTCTGTACCTGAAAAGAAAATCCTTACAAGATGCAGAAGTAAAATAGATTCTGTGACATTGCCCAGAAATGCACCCTCATTAAATGTCATTTTAAGTAGCACTAGTTCTGCCAGCTAAAAGCATTTAAGCACCACCATGACTTTTCAAGCCCTGAGAATCTTGTTATTTGCCTTATGGCTTTTTCACACATTAAATGCAATCAGATCACAATTTAAGCCTGTCTTCATAACCATCTCGGTAATATTGAGACTTGATAACATTTCAGCAGAAACTTTGAGTCAAAAATACAGAAAAGCAAAGGATTTTAATGTAACCATGATGTGATGGACCAGGGGGTGTGAACACAGAATATTGTAGGATAATAATTAAAATCACAGGAGCTGAAAGTGCTTAGGGAACCTTGTGAAATGTATTGCATTTTCTAGAATGGATGTAATCAAGCTCACATACTTTCAAGAGCAAGGGCATCACAATTTTTATCAAGATGTTGCTGTCATCTTATCACCAAGATTTTGGTTTAGGCCTATTTCTTCCCCACAATTCTAGCTCACACATCTTTTTGTTTACTTCCCTCCTCCAGTATTGCAGCCATTCAGATATTAAAAGAGGGGCTTCCTAACTGGCACTCCCTCTGCTGACTCTCCAGTGGTGCAGTGTATTTATTTCCTTTTTTTTTTTCCTCATTTAATTTATTTCATTTTTAATAGTTTCTACACAATGCTCATCACTCTAAAAGCATCCTGACACACTCATATATGTTTTTCAAGCTGAAAATGAGAACACAACACAGTGATCTTTAAGAGTTTCCAGTCAGGTAGGTCTCTGGAGTTTTTTTTGGTGACTTGATGCAACTGGACAGTGTCACTGATTTGTCTCTGTGTTTAATTATGTGTTCTGAGCAAACCAGAGACCCTTCACAGTTCCTGTAGTATCAGCATAATGTTTAAAAGCAGACAGCTGCTTGTTCTTCCCAGAGACCTTGATATCATCAGTAGCCCTGGATTGCACACACCACAGCCTTGTTATATATACATGGTGTTGCATAGTGCTTGACCTAATATTATCCTGATGAGCTCACTCTGTATCTAAAGGATGCTGTAGAGGAGAGGATTTGTGCCTAACACACTTGCAGGGTTGTGGGCTTTGTGGACCTCAGATTCAGGTATGGAAGAGGACCAGGAGGTCTCCTGCTCCGTCTTTCTTCACATGGTATATGTGCATATATATAGATAGGTATAGACAGAAATGCGTGCACATGGACAGCTAGCCTTCAGCAAGAGACCCTTTGTCCTCTCCACTTTACCATCACATATCCCACCTTCTTAGATGGTTGCAGTGAGGTCATAAAAGAAATGCAGCACCTGGAGTTTTTTTTCTTGTCTGATACACACCCCAAACCTCCACCACCTCGTGGTGCAACACCTCTCCTTGGCACACTCCTCTTATACCACACTGGTCATAGCCTCTCCTCTTGGTCGCCAGGCTTGTGCCACTCTTGTTTACTTGTGGCCACAGTCTAACTTCTCTTGATAACTTCCATCCATCCTTAATTTAACCTTTTCCAATTACTAAACCTTTCTGTTTTCAACATTCTCCCCCCTCCCCCCACCAAGTTAATTTACAATTAAAATCATAATTTGACATTGCACCATAAAATCAGCAATTCGGTGAACAAAGGAATCACCCATTACTTTACAAAACATGCACAGGCCCATTCCTTAGTACAACACAATTCTGATTCAGTAAGTGCTATCAAGAGAATTTTACAAGAAGCTGAGCCAGTATCAGGGAAAGAAAAGAGATTTGTTTTTTCTTAGTAACATACCATGAACATTTGTTAAAATTGAAAGGCAAATTTCTGATTAACCAGATTTATGACCTCTTTAACGTTCAAGCATTTGCAAAAAGTGAGTGCAAAGTTCTGCGCTCATGAATATTCTCCTACATCACATGAGCAAACTGTCACCCAAGGTAAATTCCAAATTGTTTGTGTTTGTAAAATCAGGAATGCTAATTAGTTATATAAGTCATAATGTATTGTTTCTGTTCCTTAACTTGATGACAAAACTACTTAACACGTCTTAAATTGCTAAGTGTGAAAATTACCGATATACAATTTATCACTCATTTTGGATTGGTTAATTACACAAGTTCCCACACAGATTGCCTATGGCATATTTGTCTAATGATCTAATTATTCCCTGAAGAAATTAGTGAATAACTTTACATGACAAACCTGACAATTTCACAATCTGCTCCTGGACAATTTGTAAATAGATAAGTTTGATGATATTTTGATTTTTATCTATTGGTGAACTAGTCAATCAGAATTGCGGGTCTTCATCACCTCCAGAAAAATCAGACTGTTTTTATTTAAAATAACTATTTCTCCCACGGGCGAACTGGGTCTGCCCCAAGCATTACACATTTGTCTGTTTGTTAAATGGGTTGAGAATATGATTAAAGCAAATGGAAAATAACCTACATCAAGTGTGCTTCAGAAAGCCAATGTATATGGTTTCTCTTTGGAGAAAGCTAAGCAGTGTGTGCAAAAATAATGTATCTAGAGACTCACAAGGACTGCTCAGAGGTCAGCTGGAGTCTCTCTGCCTAGAAACTCAGTCCCCTACAACTTCCACAAGTGGGATTTTCAGGTCCCAGACCAGCAAAGAATTGAGCAGCAGTGTAATCTGCAAACTGCAGAAGACCCAAACACTTGTGCTCTCAGAGCCCAGCTGTACCAAGGTCGATGCCAGGTATCAGGGGCCATATTCAGCACTGGTGCTCACACGGTCTTTATGGGTGGAGTACTATGATGTTCACTGTGGCTTTGCAATGCAAGACGTTGCACAAAGGGGTTCTGTAAAACCTTCCAAAAACTGATCCCTTTCCCCCCTGGATGGACTGGGCTGACACAGTCAGCATTACTGCTACCAGGTCAACTCAGAGCTACCAGCACAGGACAGCCTTGCTATTACAGTTGACTTACCAAGAAGCTATATAGACTTTTAAAGACACTGAGGCTGCATATTTTACAGTGTCACAAATGAACATTTTAAGAGGGACTTATGAAAGTCAGTCACAATTAAAAAGTCTTCAAGGAAGGACAAGAGCTATTTTATACTGGTGAAAAAAAAAAAAAAAAAACAAAAAAACCCAAAAGCCAAAATGACCCCTGTAGAGAGCCACTGAGGCTTCTTTGTAGCACAAACAAACCATAGAACATATCAACTGCAAAAGGACATGAAAAACTGGCCTTTTGCAGCAAAATGAGCTGGGTTTGCTTACTATAGCTATAAAGAGAATGGTTTTCCCCGAGTTAGCACTGGGGCGTTGACTCTGCATATAAATCCTATTTTTACTGACTATCATACACTTTACATAACAAAGTCTGACAACAGTCCATTTCAGTGGCTAGGGGCATAAACAGCTGGCAATGGAATACACATCTAGACACGTAATCTCTAGTCTACGTTATCTTCACTCTGCTAAATATATGAAAAATGGTGTCAGAATACTAAAGGTCACCCTGAAATAAATCAGGGAAAGAATATTCTACCCATATGTAGCCCTGCTCAGTCACGGAACAGATCCTGGCAGTCACCACCACTGCATGGAAGTTGTGCATCTTGGGAGTGGAAAAGAAGAATCAAATGTGTGTCCCAAGGGGCTGTGATCCCTTACCTATTGCTCCCTGGGACCTTGTGAGAAGTGGATCATTAAGGGGATAATTAAACTACAAGGAAAAGAAATAGGTGATAATCTCACTAGAGAAAGATCTCAGAAAAGCCATGGTGACAACAGGGTGACCTCATGGAGAAGAGGAGTGAAGTAGCTGTGTTGCTTTCTCATTGCAATAGTGCTGCTAAACATGAAATAGCAGAAAGTAACTCACAGGCTAATTCCATCTTGGCACTAAGGTTAAATATTTTGCTGTGCGTAAGTGCTTGTCAATTTTTTAACTAAATTTTGGATTAGAAAGAAAAACATGCTATCAGAACCTGCATCTTTAAGGACTGAAACCCCGGGGGAGGAGAAGGCTGGAAAGCCTTGTTGTTATGCACTGCCAGTTGGAACCAGACCCAGATTAAAGCAGATTTCTCACAAGAATGTGAAGCATTGAGTGATGGCTGAATACCACATGTATCGCACCTTCACCACCAGATCTTTGCTTCTGTCAGTACCTCCATGGGCTACCACGCTGCAGTCCCCACTGCAACCAGCACCATTAGAAACTGAAAAATCACTCGAATGCACCAGACAAGTCACTCATCTGCACTTACCACGTGGTTATGCAAAGGCCCTCTCTCCCTTCCAATTTCAACACTTCATCTTTCAGACGGAAAACAGAGTCCAAGCCCTAACGTTCCAGTATGTACAACACCTACTTTTTTCCGCGCTATCAAACCCGCCTGGCAGATCAATCACAAAAGACATATTCTATTCTTCAGCTCAGCACTCCCCTCCGATCACACGAACAGGTAGCACTCAGGCAGCAGCAGATTTCTCAAAGCGCATCCAGCTGTGCATGACAAAGCTCTGTTTTTCTAAGGAGGATCAGATAAAACAGGAGAAAAAAAGATGCACAGAAAATTCTTAGTTGGAAGGGACCCACAAGGATCATTGAGTCCAACTCTTAAGTAAGTGGCCCCTACAGGGATTGAACCCACAAACCTCAGTGATATTAGCACCAACTGAGCTAACCTCAGGGTCATTACAAAAATACAACAAGTAAACTAGCAAAGGGATGTGCTTGCTCATATCAGCAAAAGCTGAGGATAAGGTGCTAACAGGAAACACTTTGGGTGGCATGAAGTCCATTTCCAATACACAGGTGGACAACACAGCCTCTGCTACTAGTTCTTCACCTGATGCAGCTATCCACTGTGATGAGCCAGGGGCTTAAGGAGGAAATGACAATTCTTTCAAAGACCAGATTTTTAATATTTGCATTTGTAGCTTTGCTCTAATGAAAACCTTCACAGCTGTGGTAGGCAGAGCATGCTGCTTGCACCATGAACAGGTGTACCATGAAAAATGGAGTCACTTTCACCCAAAAAGTACTGTACCCCAGAAGATCAGGCAGTCAGCTGTTTCCAATATTGATATATCAGTCTTGGAAAGATAGCAAATTATATGAGGCTAGGGCACATACTCATCCTATGGGAGTTTGTTGACTTTGACTTAAGTGAGATAAATAAAACAGTAGTTTAGAATTATGCATTAATAACTTGCATTCAAAATTGTTGAAAATAAAAAGTAGCCAGAATGCTCCTAGATGTAAAAAAAACAAGCTACAACATTACCTTGTCATGTAATAGCACGTGAAGCACGTCAGCAAGCCAGTAATCAGGAAAATAGTTAATGCTTTCTGCATTAATGCAGTACACAGTTAACCAGTGGAACTCTCTGCCACGAGACATTATCTTTCAATTGCTTGGCTGCCATTGGATCAAAGATTTTTAAATGGAAACTAATTGTTCAGGCTACAAAGACCCAACTGTTTTGTGTCTTTTGACTCCTTAAAGGCCTTTCTAAACTGAGTCTTGCTGCAAATGGGAAGCTGCAACAAGTGAACTTCTAGTTTTAGTCACCACAGAAGTTGCATTTATGAGTTTGTGCTACTCTACATCGAAATAACATCTTTGGGAAAAAACCAAAGTGCATTAAAAAAAGATATCTCAGAATAAGATCTCAATGCAAACATCTTAGCCTCTTTCTAGCTAATTCAACAGTAACCTATAGCATATACGAATACTTCTAACCACACAGTTATTTTCATAATTGCAAAGGTTGGAAGTTTAATTAGACAATCAGAAGGAAGCCCTCAAGCCAGCCCATTTTCTTAAACAGCTTTACCTAGGCAATGGGAGCAGCATTGTGTAATGCGGCGATTTACTCTGAATAGCATAATGCTTCCTTATCTTTTTTGCCCGATTAATTTCCTGACTGAAGTAGCACATAAAACCAAGCTGGTTAGACAACATGTGTCAGGAGCCACGTGTCCTGCTCAAATTGAAACAGGGAGATGGAACTGAGAGAACGCAGGTCTCTTCCCCTTTCCTTGCACATCTGTTCCAGGTACACTGCTCTTCCACCATGACACCACCAAGACCATCACCAGATCAGACCTCTGGCAAGCACTGACTGTGTGATAATTCTTTAATTTATTTTTTTTTTTTGGGGGGGTGAGTGTTTTAAAAGTTTGTGGTCCTCAGGGACATGGACTGTGGCTGAAAACCAGAAATGCAGTCGAACTGGGTTTTGTGATGCAATTCCACTAAGTCTTGACGGCCTCACAAAAACCACTGGCGCAAGTGGACCATCGCGGCAGACCCTGGGCTGCCTCCCTTCACCACTTGCTTCTCAGCTTTAGTTGCCTCCCTCCCTAAACACACCTGCATGCAGGTACATGCTCACCCCTTTTCAGGAATTTCACTATTGTTTTCAAGATGGAAAAGAGAAAAAAGCGATCCTGAACTCTGCCAGGGCCTCACGAGCACAGGAAGGAGGGATCAGGGCTGCACTGCTGAGGAGGAGCAGTGAGTCTCAAGGGACACAATCCCCACGGCCCTGCAGCGCGGCCTTACTACGGCCCGGGCAGAGCGAGCGGGTCCGGCCCGGAGGCTCCGGCCCGCCCCCGATCCCTGCCGGCCTCCCCATGGACAGCAGCCCACGGCTGACTCCCGGTGAGCTGCGGCCGCGCTGTGTGCGCCTCCCTGCCGCGGAGCATAAACAGAAGCAGCTGGGCCGCGCTCGGCTCCGTCCCACATCTCGCTTCGCCGAGGGCACCCACGCGCCGCGCGGGCCCGGTGCACCGGCGGTGCTCGCCACGCACGTGACCGAGGTGCCAACACAGCCCGAGCGCTGCCACAGCCCCCGCCCGCCGCAATGGGCCCTCTCACCCCGCCGCCCCCAGCCCCTCTCCTCCGCAGGCTTCTGCTCCGCTCCTGCCTGCCCCTGCATAGGGAAGTGGCGTCCTTCTCACACCCGCTCGGGGGCAAAGCTCACTTTCCGCCCTCACTACCTGTTTTGCTCCCTCTAGACTCCCCCCGAGTTCCCAGGGAATTTCCAGCAACAGTGTTTAACCTCAACATTTAAAATCCCTGGTGGCAGAGCCTGACATTTCAGTGCACAGTTTGCCCGACCTCAGCCCCGTGCCGTCCACCATCCCTGACTCGCTGTACCCGTGAGGGTCTCTGCCCCAGACAGTCCCAGCAAAAGCAGTTTCAGGGCTGAATTCAGTAGGGTTTCACATCTTTTTCTTTTGCGGAGGTGATACTACATTGCCAGCTACGCTTTTTTACCATATGCAACACCAACACACTGGCAGTTAACAAGCTACAACACAGAACCACTTGGCAACACAGAGAAAATGGGCAGAAAATCCCCAAGCAAGGGGGAAGGGGAAAAAAAATGCAATGAATTGACGGCATTAAGCCTGCAAGAGAGAACTGTAAAGGAGAGGCTGCCAGGGAGCAAAGGTGCCCTCCCAGGCTTGTGCACAGCACCAAGTGGGGAACCTCAGCAGGGGAAGCAGCCACTGCTTAACCATCAGAGAGATGAAGTACCTGAATACTTTCTGGAGAGCAACAGAGGTGAAAAACCAAACCAATCTTAGTGTCAGTTCCCCTCTTGAAGTCTACTGATGTGGTTGCCTGCCATCGCTAGGGATCCAGGAAGGCATGTGGTGCCACCCAGTCCCACAGGACCTCTGAATTTCGCTGTCCCATATGTTAGAGTAGAAGCAATACTTATTTGTAAAAAATGTGGTGTGACTGTAGCAAAAGCATCTGTGCTGGGCAGCAATGCCCTGGAAAGCAAGGGCTCAGGCAGCCTGGCTCCACGTTGGAGAGAGCACACTGGGCCAATGAAGATGAGCTCAGGCAGTGGTGGATTCAAGGTGGGGGAACAGAGTTTTGTTCCTGCTGCAGGAATGAAGTTTGGAGCTGTCTTCACTTGTAACACCACATAATTCTAGGTGGCTGCAGATTTATTACTGTATTTTCCCAAATTTGGAAGGCTTCCACTTTTGACCACATAAAAGAAACATTTTCCTTTTCTCAGTATGACCTCCTTTTTCTATTCTGAGACAAAATCCATTATAGCAATGCCTGGAAAAGCTACACATGTAATCATTTTCCTTGAGAATTCCTCGGAATTTTGAGATGGGTTTAGCTTGGCCAGAGCTTTCCACCCTCCAGCAAGAGAAACTGCTTGGGAGATTCTCAATTTTTAAAGGATAATGATATTGTGTTCACTGCAGGATTTTTCCTGTTACCAGTTTGATTTGCAATCACAGCTGAAGGCCTATCCCATGAATTATTTGCCGATTAAGCAGTGCTTGTATGGAGGCTGTGTATTTTACACCTTGACAGGCAGAAGGTAACTGGAGCTTTGACTTAAATGCAAATTATCGAACACTGAGCAGTCTGAAGCAGAGACCCAAGTTGACTTGGACAGAAGACACAACAGAGATAAATTTGCTGCTGACGTTTTCTCTTGGGTGGGAGTAACAATGGTAAAGACAAAATCAAAATGTCCATATCTTACTTGCTCTTTAACAGCAGACTTTTTAATCCTTCCTGAAGACACACAGAAAAATTACTTATGTCATGGAACAAGTATTGGAAAAGATAGCTGCCCTCTGTTACAACTGATATGATTCATATCCCTGCAAAATCTTTTTTCTTAGGGAGAAGAGAGAGTGATCTCACTACTCCAATCCCATTGCATTATTATGTACCTTGGAAACAGAAAAGTGGTATTAAAAAAAGTTAAAATGAGATTTTATTATTTATTACAGATATGTGCCTCAAATTCAGTTCAGGATCCCCTATGTGTACTGTCCATAAGCACGTTTAGGACCCAAGATGTTCTTCTCCACCCCAGAAGAGACAGAGCAGTTGGACTATTTGTTTTGCTGCAGTTAAAGCCTTTAACAAGCATGATGTCGCTGCACTCAGCCAAGCACTGGGAAATGTTTCATTTTTCACTTGTTTCCAAAAATGAAGTAGAAAAGATCTTTAAGCCATTTAAGTAGATTTCCTTTGCTTGTTTCATTTACTTCAGATATAATATATGCAGATTTAGTTATTTCATCAGCGACATAAAGCCTATTATCTATTGGATTTCAAGTCTGAGGTAACTCCCAGCAACCAAATACATGATTTAATAATAATTCTGTCATCAACTGAAATCTTTCCCTGAGATAGATACTGAAAGCAGCCTGCCCACATAGCAAGATATTTATTTTTTTCTCAGAGGCTTTTTAGCAGGGTCAGACCTGAAAATGGTTAATCACATTTTTTTTCTTATTTCACCATAAGTTTTGAGCAAGATTGATTATAGCAGAGGACTCTGTCCAGCTTCCCATTTTGTTTTTGCTTTTGCCTGTGCAGGATCATGGAACAGTGTTTCTTTAATCCCTACGTAGAGAACAACATGAAAATATCAGCTTTTCCCAAAATGAGTAGCAGGAGTTGTTGACCAGATGATAAAGATTTTAATATTCATAAAACCAGAATGTCAAAGAAGAACATCTTGTATGAGAATTAATGTTTCCAAGTCATAATTGTCATTCTCCAAATGCATGCAATGCTGCTAGGAAGTCTTGTTCTCTCTCTTTCTGACAGGTGGAAGTTTAGGCACCCACCAGAGACTGGGAATTACCTGCTAGAATTGTTCACCTGTTCTTTTTTATTCTTGCCTACGTTGACCAGCAAGCCAAACCAGTTTTGATTTCCATATCTTTTATTTGTACATTGTTCAGTGAGGCACGGGCCGATTCCACATTAAAAATAAATATACTTTGTCACCATCATAAACTGCGCTGGCCAAAACCATAACATGCTGCTGATTAAGGCTGTGCAAATAGAGCATCCCCTAAAGCAAGAAGAGTGGGCACCTGTGCTCATGGGAACACAGGCAGCAGCCAAAGTCTGACAGCTCAGCAGCTCTGATGACCCTGCAGAGGAATATCAGCTCTTCACTTTGCAGTGAAAAGATCTGAGCCTCCACAGCCTGCAAGGGAGGGGAAAAAAAAGCATTTCATAGATCCAGGTGATATTTCTACCATGGTTTTCCACATTGTGGGCAGGGGAGAGGAAAGAATGACAGGGAAATTTATCAATCTGTAGACTAACAGTCTATAAGGGGAGGTGGCAGAGGATGGATCCAAGTTCTTCATGGTGCCAAACAATAGGACATGGGGCAATGGGGTGGAAACTGATGCACAAGCTCTACCTGAATAAAAGGTAGAGCTTCTTTGCTGTGTAGTCACCAAGCACTGGAATAGGTTGCCCAGAGAGGCTTTGGCGCTCCCCTCACCGCAGATATTCCACAGCTGTCTGGACCCAGTCCTGTGCCATGTGCTCTGGGATGGCCCAGGTGACCCATGGAGCTCCCTTCCAACCTCTCCCATTCTGTGAGATCTCAGTTTCCCAACACTACAATATAAATACTTCACCCCTGACCTTCTGCTCTCCAAGGGCTAGAGAGAACCCTCTCTTGGCTCCCCTCATCTGCAGTTCTTACAGCAGGGTATTGCATGACAAAGACCAAAACATTACCATCCTGTGCTGCTGTGCTCTGCATCTGCCTCTCTTGCTCTGATTTTCATACCACAAGCAGTGGGCTTGTGGTGTATGTACTTAATTAAAAGAGCAGAAATCAGAGTTCAGTTTCCACTCTAACACACATCTTTTGTTTATAACTAAAAGCTGCACTCATTTAAGTTGAAGTTGTTTTTTAAACGCTTACAAGAGGTTTTGTACAGATTCATATTTCTATTTAGGCTAAGCTTTTTAAGGTGCAGTTCAAGCTTAGGATAAAATCTTGAAATAAACCCTATTTACACTGGAGTACATTGCATTTGCAGATTTCACATCTGAATCCATTTGATTCATATTGAATCCATTTGATCTGCATTTTTAGTATGCATTCCCTTCCTTCTATGCCTCTAAGTGTTAAGCTCTGTCCTATTCATACAAAGAATTTCACATATTCATGCTAAAATAAGAAATGCAGGTTGAGGATTTACAACTCTTTCCCAAATTCTGCCATAAAACAAATAGTTAAAATCATCATCAAATACACTGATATTGAAATTACTGCTATTTCCAACAACACCTTTCAAAATACTTTACAGTCCTTGCAAAAGCTGTGTGTAAAATCTAGGGAAGAAAAAAAAAGCAAGATACAAAATATTTGTTTTAATTTAGTCACAAGCTGTATTTTCTACATTAACTCAATTTCTTTGGTCTGGTTATGCCACCATTGCATTCCTTTCCTTAGGTGCTGGCCACCTGCACTACTTGTTTTCCAAAGGCCTCCTGTTCACATTATTGTGACTGGGGTTTTAATTTTTGTCCCCGTGCTTGCTCTCTTGCTTTGCTATTTTTTCTAGGGCCAGCTTTGCTCCTCCAAAGCAAATGAACCTTACTTCCTCCACTTTCACCGCTTTTCCATTAGTTTTTGATACTACATCAACCTTGCCTCCATGCATTTCTCACCATGCCATTGCATCATTTTTTCCTCTTAAAAAAAGCTAGCAAAGGTGCAGTATGGTGCAACACTCTCCTATGCTCTGCTGGTCTAAAAGGTTGAAGTTTGAGGCTTTGGAACACCTTCCCTAGGGAAGCATGAGTTTCAATCTTCCCATCCTCAGCCATGAGCAGTCATCAATACCTGTACAACAGTAGATCTGTATTTTCTTCTGAAAGTCCTGTCCTCCCACAGTCCCTAGGACACTAGACCTCTTTAACAACTTCCAGTTTATTAGTCCCTCCTTTCTACCCTGCATCTCCACAGTTTCAGCTTCTAAGAAGCATTGCCTGGGCCTTCACTGCCTCTCCTCACGTGCAACAGGGTGATGGCACAACAGCTACACCTAGGCCTACCAAGGCAGCTTCTCCAGCAGCCTCTGCCTGGTTCAGCAGAGAATGGCTGGCTTGTCTTTGTGTGTAAAGAACCTTAGCATGGGTAAAAATACCCTTTTAGCCTTCTCTGAAGTGATTCTTGCAAAGTTTCACATTTTTGGTTATCCCTTCTGTCTGATCCATTGGCCTTTAGCTAGGCCTTAAGTTCATAATTCTAAGTCCTCCTATTCATATGAGGTAGGGTTTGCAGGTTCTTCCCAAGGAATCTGACATACAGCCCTCCCTGAGCCTCTGCACAAGTTCAGTGTGTCAGTCAGATAAACATGTGCCATTGTGTGTATCACTGCTTTATGCAGCTGTGTTCCACTGGTGTTCTGCAGGATTCTGCTGTGAAGATCAATTGATCATTAACCACATTTTGTTCATAAGCTCTTCAGGGAGGCACCATATTTTGTTGTCTGCCTGTGTAATGCCTGGAGCATTAAGGTCCCTTCACACCACAGCAATGTCGATAATATATACTCCCAACAGTGCTAGGTGCTATACATAAATAGTGACACCTCATAGATTGGCACTACCATTTTTTTCTTTGTTGTCTGCTAGTCTAGGTAACAGATGATCACAAGACAGAAGAAAAAGTGACCCTGCATTACATTGTTTCATGTCCCAAACAGTTAAAATCAAGGAGAAAGGACAAGACACTACTAAAGGAGGTACTCTGAACCACCAATAGAAAATACAGTCATGATATAATCAAATTAATATCTAGAGTAATTTGAAATATTTCCCAATAAAACAAAGAATTAGTTAACTTGAAGACTCTAGGCATCAAGAGATGGTAGAACACCCAAGATACAGAGTCAAAAGAAATTATTTTCATTAGAGCATATAGCAGCAACAGTAGCAGTCATGCAATATGAAAAAAATGGACCTTCAGTTTAGCATCACTGGGAGATCAGTGATCAGGGTAGGAGTATCTATTCCTACCTAGTTTCTCTTCTTGAGCCTTTCCACAATAGACTGTGAAAATAATGCAGATACATCTCTTTGCCTCATTACAGAGCAATGGATTGGCTGCTTTGGGTTTTGCTGTGGAATAAACATTAATGAAGTGTGCAACCAGAGGTGCCATCCAAGCAGCACACATGGGTACCCACAAATTAATGCTACTTTCTTAGCAACAGCATACTGTTTAGGGGTCAAACACAATCAAACCTCAGCCCTCTGACAGGTTCCTCTAACAGCCCATGCAGACCAGGCTGCACAGAGGCTCAGAGCTGTGCTCATTGCTGCACACACAGCCTGAGAGACCAGGAGCACTCCCAGTGTGCCCAGCATCACCTGCTGGAGGGACTGTCCAGCTGTGCCTGAAGCACAGCCAAGTGGCACATACTAGCTGTTCCCAAGCTCCTCCCAAGCATGAGATCAACTTTTTAGTCTTACCCAACGAATAGATGGGTAAAGGTTAAAATAGGCCAGAGGTTAAAATAAACATTTGCTGTGGATTCTGTTAGCATCAGATCAGAAAAATTGTCAGGGCCTAGTGGCAAGCGTGGAAGCCCTTCTGCAGTGCTACCTTTCATCTAATCCTCATTCCAGAGTATTCTTCTTAGAGTCCTTCATATTTTTATGCTGCTGCTATTCTTCCACGGTGCCTCTCACCCAAAAGCATTACACTGCAGATACCAAAAAACCCTTAACCCCATAGCTCCTGTACTTCAGGGCAGAGGTTAAAAGCCAACTCTCCTGGTACCCAGCCTTTCTTAGCTGGCTGCATGACACCTCCCAAGCAGTGAGGCAGACACAGACCTGGGATTAACTGTGTCACCAGTGCTACCACAGGTTTATTTCACCAGCCCCCACATCTGGGAAGCAGGTACACAACAGGTCTCACCCAGTAGCAAATCCAGCTGCCCATCTCCAGCAGCCTGACATAGAGTCTGTGAGAGCACACCTCTGCCATCATCAGCTCTTAGGGAGCATCCCCATGAGAAAGGCTCCTGAGAAAATGCAATTCTCTATTCGATGCCCTGATCACAGAAACAAAGCTCTCCCTCTTCTTCACATTATACTGGCCTTTGACTGTATGAGGGAGGGGGAAGAAAAATCTTATCTGAACTGAAGCAAATGGCAATTCCAGGATGCTGCTCTCCTCAAAATACCCCTGTAACACACCTCTTTTAGGCAGGCAAAGATGTTTCACAAACATACAGAAGTCTTCTTCTAAACATATTAGATCGTTAAAGAGGAATTACTCCAGCAGACGGAAAAGCAGTGTAAAACAAGCACGAGTGGGATAAGAATCACACCCTTCATTTTACTCTGTGTAGATTTTTTCCCCCCTTACATAAGCTTGAACACTCCAAGTTCAAGGCAAATGCTTGCAATATTTCTACATTATCCTCAGTAATGTGACAAGAGCAATTACAGAGTACAGAGAAGCTAAGTAACAGTGCTAAAACAGTGGGTGGTCTAAAGGCTTGAATAGCTCCTGTGCACTAACACTGCACCGGAGTCCCCCAGACCCCCACGTTGTACCCTAGGCAATTCAACCATGCTCTGCAACACTGGCCTTTTTGTCCAGGACATTCTGGCACCAGCATTGCTTAGCTGACTTGAGACATACCCAAGTTCTTTCAGGTGGCCTGCGAAGTTAACTCACCCTTAAAAAGTTTGTCCTTGGTACCCACCACATCTCCTTCATTCTCCATTTCTGTTGAAAGCTCTAGGCTGAAGCATGCTGAACATTTTGCAAGGAAAATCTGCTCAGAGACAGCTATTCCAGGTGCACAGGCCTTTGCTGAGTACAGCATTATTTGGGGTATTCTCTAAAAAAAAAATTAAAATCTACTTTTACAGTAAAAGAGCCATTTGCCATGTGCAATGTGCTGAAATACTTTGCCACAGCAAAGTCTGGTCTAAACATGTTGTTGGCCAATAAAAGGGGGGAAACATGCTGCCAGTAAACATTTGCGTGGTATGTCTTTGAAGGCTTCAAGGCAGACTAGAGTGGAATAATTGTGAAGATGTATTATTTATAATACAACAAATCTTCCCCACAAGATATAGGTCTCCATTAACCTAGTACCCAACTGCTTTTAAGTGCATTTTTTAATGTGTTTACCCTGCTAAGGGAGTTATGTTTTATTATCTCCATTTTGCATTTGGGGGATTGAGGTACTGGGAGATTAATAGATTTGCTCGAGGTTACATAGCAAATCTCCAGCAAAGCACAAATGCAGACCAAGTGTCCCAGATTGTTCTTCTCCGCTGGATGTATCCATCGATATGCCAGGACACATTAAAACATCAAAGGTCTCTTGCGAGGTGACTTTTTCCTTTGTAATAAAAAAGACCGATGTCATGCAAGCAAGCAACATTGTATTGGAGTCAACAGAAGTTCACCTATTTACAGAAAAACTGAAGCAAGGCCTGGAGCTGTTGTTGGAATATTCTCATTTTTCTAGCTATCCACTGCATTCAACACAAATTCACAAATACCTTTTCACTGATGAAACCTGCTGCATCTGAAAAACTGCCTATTCACTCATCAAGGTTAACTGATGGCCTTTACTTTTCATATACTACCATTTAAGGTCAGATGCTGCTTCACATCTCCCTCAAGCCAAGCAGAGCTGCGAAGGGGTTCATCTTTTTCAAATCTGCTCACACAGTGGAGGATGCTAAATGTGGATATGGGACCCTTGTTGCGATACAATGGTATTATGGACTGTTTGGATTGATTTTCATCTTGACTTGTAGGGAAGTAGTGGGGGAAGAAAGAATCTTAAACTTTTACAGCAGCAAGCCTTTGGGGGAATTGTCTTATGGGATTCAGTAGAAGACCACCTTTCTCCCTATGTCCTCTTCACCAGCTCTCCATTAAGTCAACTTCCCTGAAAAATGAAACCTGTGCTGCTCTCCACCCATGGTAGTTTGTGGAACTGGGAATCTCACAGAATTACAGAGTGTTCTGACTTGGATCCTGCAACCCCCTCCCTTCTTCTCCCCCAACACCAGCTTAGTACCCTCTCCCAATCCTCCGCAGCAGGAAAAGACCCCAATGAGTGCAACTACAAAGTTGTACCTTTCAAGAAGATGATATATCCATTAATTTCCAAGCTCCCATTTAAATATAAGTCTAAATAAAATAGAATTTGAATGAATAATAGGGCTGATGGCAATGCAAGCAGAATACTTTGTGCCATGTGTGCCCTTGCCAGCACACAGATGTCATAAAGCATCCTGGTCCCACCATAAAAATGTAAAAGAACCAAGGGCTTTGCCTAAAATATCTTGGCTAGGGAAGGCAGTTATAGGAGCTTAATCACTTCTAAGACTAAAAAAATTCCTTTGGTGCAACAAAGTGAGTTGCACAAAAGGAGTTCTACAGAGAACATGTGAGACTGGTGACCTGTTTCTCATCAGCACGGAGAGAGGCCCACTTTAGCTCACAAAAATACCAGTGGCAGAGCCCAGTAAGTTTACTCCACAAAACATCACATCTAAGTCAGCCTCATGACTGGAGCAAATGAGATTTAGTCTTCCATGCAAAACTGCCACCAAAAAGCCTACAAGCCAGTTTGATTTAGCGAATGGGCAGTACCTTCTCACAGCAGGGACAGATTTTATTTGTCATTTAGAATCAGAGACACACACAGGTAAACAGCAGTAATGCACCTCTAGGCTGCTCCATGCATCAGATCACTATAAATAAAGCTACCCCAGGGAGGGGAGGTGGTTTTGAGGTGAAATAGAAAATTGAGGAACTGGGATATCTTTATCCTTCTTCGTGGAGGTAAGCGCGACATGCAGAACATGATACTCCACCTCCAGCACAGTCTGGGCTGCTCAAGACACGTTTGACATCCCCCGACAAAGATTTAGAGATTATTCAGTATCAAATGTTCACCAGTGTTTTGAACAGCTAAACAATGAATTTTCCCACTGCCTCTCCTGCTAATGATGAGTGAATAAAGAATCCCCTAGGGAATTTCCCTTCATCTGCTCACGAGTGCCACTTCGCTAGTCACATTTATCTGACAAATCTTACAGATGGCTTGGCACGAGCTTGCAACAAGCACACCATCTTTGGAGCTGGGATTGGCCACCCGAGCCACGCGACGCTTTCTGTGGCAAACTGGGCAAGCCCACAGCAGAGCCCCATAGCAGCTACTGGAGAAATATCCTGAGGAAATTTACAGCTTCGCCCAGCGCTGCTTCAGCAGAAGACACTGATGATGACATTTCCGACACCGCAGCCACCCTGTGAGGAGTGGAGTCTCTTGGCACACAAGAATTTGTTCTCTGACCCAGACAGAAAGATATCCTGGAAAATTACTCCCATTGAGCCCTTTTCCTGCTGTTTTTCTGCTGAATGCCTTTCTGTTAAAGATGAATTTTCCCCATTAAAATAATGGGGAAGAGAATATAAAGACCCATCTGCAGACCACATTTTCAGAGAGGTTTTTGTTTGTTTTCCAACATTGTCTGTGAAACATTGGTTGAGTCTTTCGAGCTCTTTCCAGATGTGTACTCTCCTTGTGCTATGTACCCAACTCTAATTCTAGTTGGAAAGCTGTTTGACTCAGGCAAATGGATAGCAGGATTTTAAAACAGATACAAATAGTAAAACTAGGGCTTTGTACAATCCCATAGGTACTATAGATGGGACTGTCCAAACACAGATCCTTCTAATCCACCAAGAAAATGCCCTTAAGACCTGTTCAGAGTCAGACTTAAACCCATAAAATCCAGGAAATTCAGAGATAAGCCTGGATATCTGGACTGATATTCTGTCCTCAGTTCACCTTACTGGGTAAATGTTAATGAATGCATTTGTTTATTCCCTACAGTTCTATGCAGGGAATATCAACAATCTGATATTATGGGAGGAGGTGAAATTTTTTCTTCCGTATGTGTGTGTAGGAGTTGCTCAATACAATTTATTCTCTTTCACAATAAAACTATATAGCTCCTCAGTCCTTTCAGAACTACACAGTGTCTGTCTTGTAAAGTTTTGGAGAAGAAGCCTCAAAGGAAAATCAGTTATTACAGGAAACAGGACTGATTTTCAGTACTCCACAATCTTGCCTTTCCATTCACACTAAGCAGGTATTCCAACATAAAACATCATCCAGATACATTTCACAGAGGATCTGAACCCAGACCTTCACAGGCAACATGGGACCAAGTTTACCAATCACAAATGGAGAAGAACTGGAGCACACAGCACCTCTAAGAGCACTGACCCACGTGTGTCTGCTGCAACAACCTGCAGGGCAGAGCTGTCACATCAAGTACAAACAGAAGAATGGCCATACCAGTCCATGTAGCCCAGCATCAAGTCTCCTATAGCTGGCTTCTGGAGCAAGCCAGAAAGCAGTAGAAGCAAGGGAACCACTTATGCTATTTCCCTCACATTTTTCTAGCCTCCAGCTATTTTCAGATCAAGATATTTCCTAAGCCAGATGTGGTTTCTAGCTACTTAGTAATCCTCCATGCATTTCTTTACACAAACTTGTCCAGTCATCCTTTGAACTCTAATAAGCTTTTAGCCTCCACAACCACCTTTGGCAGTGAATTCCTTGTGTCCACTACCAGTTGCATGGGGAACATCTTTTTGTTTGCTTTCAGCCTGGTTGCTTCTAGTTTCATTTAATGACTTTAATTGATACACTGCCACAGAACAAACAATCCCTGCCCACCTTCTGACTTGAAGGATTCACTCCTACCCCACCAACATCTCATCTTCAAGCTGACAAGTTTCAGCCTAATCAAATTTTCCTCATACAGAAGGTTGTGGCAAATACAACTGAAGTATAAGCCAACTATTTTTCTTTCTTTCTGAGCTCCCAAAACACCCTTTTACTTCACACTCAGGAAGCACTGTGTTTCCCATGTTAGAAGGAAGTAGGTGACAGGTTTTTCATTACTTGTATAGGTAACCTGCAAAGTGGCAAAGTAGGCCAAAATCTCCAGGGTCTGTTCTGACAGTGGGGAGTACAGTGCATTGAGCCTTTACACAGCATTGAGACTTAGCCCCAGTGACTTCACCAGGTATTGGACAAAGTTCACTTATGATTTTTTTTAATTGTATGTAGCAGTTGCTTCATCAGCAATGGGTACCATGACCAGTACATAATTTAGGTCCAGTCACCATGTGTTTGAGCTCAGGGATGCTCTGAGCAACACAAGTCCCAAAGTCCTGATATTCTCAATGCAGAAACTACAGCTGTGAATTCAGCTTCCAGCAGAAATATTGAATGAAACCCATGGTCACATTACCCACCAAAAGAGCATTGTACATCTTCACTACCATCAGCTGTTCTTCTCTAACAGTCCCCAAAAGACACAAAATATGAGAGAGTTCTGCCCAAGAAAAGATTTCTGCAGGATAAGAAGGCAGATGTGGCAGAGACTTTTTGAAGTCTGCTAAAGGTTTTGCTATTGCCAGCTAATTTGATGTAAAAGATATGCAGATACTATTGTGATCAGTAGCCCTACAAGCCCCTAAGATAAAACTCCCATTTATGACAAAATTCATCCCTGGTAAAAATGGCACTATTCCATTGAAATCAATAAGGTTGCACCTGTGAATGCCAGCTGTGAATTGAGTCCATGGTTCTCAAATGATGTAAAGTGCTTCAGGAGGAAAGATGCTATATTTAGGTGCCATATTATTGCTATGTAGACATTTTCATAACCCCTAATTATGGGGCTTTTTTTGCAAGCTCTGTAGTATTAACTGGATTGGATAAATATATAATTAGAGAGTGTTTCAACATGCACACTCTTGATGCTAGAAGCTTTATCAGCTCTTTCTTTTCTTCATGATCTGTTTTGCCTTTCTTTTAAAGCTGTTTCTATCAATTATGGCAAGAATTACTCAGAGCCCCAATAAAGGGTCACTGCAGACATCCCAGCAGAATAGAAGAGAGTTACATTTATGTTCCAGAACTTTTCTGTTTTCCAGAAAGACACCTCTGAGTTGTCATTGTATGACAACATCGCCAGAAGCTAAGCCAATCAGAAAAAAACCCACCAAAACAACAACAGAACAACAGCAACAAAGAACTTTTCAGAAGTTCCCTGACCCCAAACTGTTTATAGGCTAAGCATTTCTACTCCAAGAACTTCAACAGAAGATCTGCTGCCCGAATATTTGCTGGATCTAGCTTCACTCTTTTGCCAGTAGACAGAAAGGAAGGACCCCAGGAGGTTCTTTACATTCTGCACAGTGCCAAGGGTGCACAAACGGCTTCAAAGATCTAGAGATAGGATGTAGATACAGCCCTAAAAAAGCCACCACCCTAACAAATTAGTAATTTGCCGGACTAGAAAAAGGCAAGCTACCTTTTTTACAGCATCTGCTCTGTCAAATTAAAAGATATCATTAACAATTAAAATCCAACTAGTCCCACAGGAGTAAAAAAACAAAAAAACAAAAAACAAAACAAAACAAAAAACCCCAAAAAAATAAAACAAAAAAAAGCCAACAAAAAAGTAGTACCTGCATTTTGCTTTCTAGGTGGTGAAGAAACCTGCATTACCATTTATTGCAAACCAAAAAACATCCTAAACAAATATGCTTCTTGGTTTTCTGATCAGGTATGGCCTATAAAGTGTCAGATTCTTTTAGCTGTGTTTATGAACATTTTCCTCTTGCACCAGCTTATAACCAGTGAGAATCTGAAATGCTAAATTACAAGTATAAACACTTCAAAACAGATGTTAGTAATAGAAAGAATTAAGAACATTGCTAGAGTGACACAACACGGATGCTGTATTATTAAACAAATGGCTCACAATGGTGTTATGACATGAGTCATAACGCCTGATGCCGTGAACATACTGCAGAAAAGAACAATAGCTATCACCAGCTACAGAAATACACAGAGCACCAGGAGCCCGACTGCTGACTGATCTAAAGCAAGGGGTTTGTCTACAAGCCAACAGGATAAACTCACACCTGGTGCAAGCATGTGCAACTGAACAGAAGCTCATGGAGTAATAACCTCCAGTTAAGGCTCTGATATTGCACCAAAAGTTCTACAGGCTTTGCTCTGTACAGTCTTGCAGTCTGATTTTGACTGTAATTGACTGGGGAATTCCAATTTGGTAGGATTTTGAACCTGCTTTCCACAGGTGTGAATAACTGTATCTGGCCCTACATTAACATCAACAGATTTTTAAACCCAGCAAATCACAGAGCACATCTGAATTATTTCAAGATTCAATATCATCTCAAGAAAGTCTACCAGAGGCAGCAAACTGGTGGCCATCAGCACAAGGATTGGCTTGTCATGTCTTTTGTTGCTTTATCTGCTAACTATGAATGACAATTGGTGATGCTGAAGAAAGAAATTACTCTAAGAGCTGGCACATCCATAAGCTTAACAGACAAAGGATGGAATCAAATCCTGGAGTGCACTTACAGCATGTGCTCCCCATAATTAAAAGTCTATTTGCGGCATGCAAAGTAGAAAAAGCTTTCATTTAGGGTAGAACTTAAACACAGCATTACTTTCCCTGCTTGATGCAGTAACTCCATTAAAGAGGATACAGTCTGGAAGCAATGTTCTCCAAGATGCACATGTCTAAATTGTCAAAAGGAGGGGAGGAGCAAATGAGAACAAAGTAAGTGGAACCCACCCATAAAATGAAATATAGGGCTTGATTCATTGTCATGCACTGTTAACACAGTGATTCAACCACTGTGGTGCACAGCTAACAGAAACAGCGCTAGTTTAAATCCTGCATCTCTGTACCTATCACACACTTAATGAGAAACACTCAGCACAGAGGCTTAGATGGGTTCCACTCCACCCAAGTGCCACCCAAAAGCTCTCAGTATAGGAAGCATGGCCAAATACAAGGCCTGTGGTCAGGGCACTATGGTATTCCAGCCCTTTCTCTGTTTTTCAACTGGGGACCCCTGGCAACTGTCCTAAAGGCAGCCTCAAGGTTGCTCCAAACTGTGCTTATGACCAAACCAGTTTTTGAACAATTTCAAAACACGAGTTGAGCAAAAATTATTTGCTTCACTCTCTTGCATGTGGAGCAGGCTGGAGCAGAGCCACATCTGAGAACAGGCTGCCTCTCTTCAGCCATCACAAGGGCACCTACCTACCACATGCTGAATACAAGACAACTTACTAAGGATGAGGCACAGAGACAAGAAATCTACTCAAAATAGTCAATAGCTACACTGCATTAACTCCAATCTCTCATCAAGATCCCCCAAAATAAATTTTATTATGAGGGTATTAACATAGCAGAAGACAATTTGCTTAGCTAAAGCCTTGTGTTTCTTGTCTGTGTGTTTACAGGTGAAATGGTGCTCACTCATGCAAACAGGCCAGCCTGATCAAGCCAAACATACACAATACATATAAGACATAACTAAATACTTATGAGTCACTGATAACCACCTCATAAATCATATGGTCTTATGAAGTATCATTGCTAAAGATAATGCATACAACTGGATACAAAACACACATACACGACTCTCACTAAGGCAGATAACGTTGTTTGTTTCCTTTCACAAGAGCCCAAGCCTTAATTTATAAGGTCCTGAATTATTTTTGGTAACCTGGGACTCTCAATAGCTGGGGAACAGTTCCAAAACTTAACCCAAAACCACGCCATATGAGACCAAATGAGATTACAGAGGATATAGCGAATAGTATATGGCACACGGGGGTCCAGAAGGCCAAGAGCCCAGTCTGCTTCAGCTCACAGGAGCCAGATACTGAAGTATTATTTATAACCCCTTATCCTCAAATGGATACCACCTTCAGCCTCCAACTCTCCTACCTCGCTCTAGCTGCACTGCCCAGGCTCAGCTCCTCCATCAAGGGTGAGGAGCTCAGCTCCAGCTGCAGGAAAGCACGGCTGCTGCAGCCTTTCCTCAGCTCCTCTGCAGAAATAGGCACGAGCCACTCTAGCCAGAAAAGCAAAGAGGGGCAAGATCACTCCAGCAGCCTCCTCTTGGGCAAAACCTAAACATTACTTTGGTACCACTTGAGTGATACAGCCTAAACACAGAGCATTTGTTTTGCTGACATATAGGTTTAAGTTTGCTCCCCAGCCACATCTTCTTTCCCCTTGGATACAATAGTCATCTTCATAGCACTTATTATAACATATTGCAGCAATAATGTGCAATTATCCTCAAAAACAAAGCAAAAGCTCAAGATATAAATAACAGGCACTGAGCACACTTACCAGCTGGAGGAAGGCAGTGAGGCAGCGTGAGCTGCAGCCCTAAAATGGCTGTGCTGTAGCCTGATTTCAAAGGCCAGACTGCAGGAGAGCACACAGAGAGGTGAACCCTCTCCAAAAGCAGGTCCAAAATGAGAAGGAACGGTAGCACACAAACTCTCTGGAGATGTCCTTAGGTAGAGCAGGGCCTCCCCTGGGATCTGTGCACTGGCGGCTGAGTTCAATGATCACATTTGGGCCGGGGCAGAACTCCAAATGCACAGCATCTGGGAGGGCTGATCTTTTCTGAGGAGGGGTCCATCAGGTGGTTATCAATCATTACTCTCACCCTGGCTCTTCCTTGGTCTGACCTAGGGAAATCAAATCCATTTCCTTCTTAACTTTTTTGTCATGTTTTGCTGGATGTGCTTACTTTGACTCTTATAGAATGGTTTGGTTTGGAAGGGACCTCAAAGATAATTTAGTTCCAACCCCCCTGATATGGGTAGGGGCATCTTTCCCTAGACCAGGTTGCTCAAAGTCCTATCAACCTGGCCTTGAACACTTCCAGGGATGAGGCATTCACAATATCACTGGGCAACCCATTCCAGTGCCTCACCACCCTCACAATAAAGAATTTGTGCTTTACAGCTAATCTGAGCCTATCCTTATTCACTTTAAAGCCATCACTCCTTGGCTATCACTACGTGCCCTTGTAGAAAGTCCCCCTCCAGCTGTCTTGTGGGCCCTTTTAGGTGCTCCTTGCCTGTGAAGGTTTTTTTTTTGTCCCTCCTCAGGACTCTTCAACAAGTCCATGTCCTTCTTATGCTGTGGGCCCCAGAGCTGGATGCAAACTCCAGGTAGGGTCTCACCAGAGTGGACTACAGGGGCAGAATAACCTCTCTTGGCCCACAGCAGATATAGCAGAACCCTCTACTTCAAGCTTTCACAACAATGTAGCTTGAAAGCAAATTATTGGGGGGAGGGGGGAACAAAATAGTTACAATGACCAAAAAGTGGGAGTCTATGAATTTAATAAAATATTGGTTTAAAATTCTCAAAGGCAGATCACAAAGACAGTAAATCTGATCAAGTATAAAAAGGCTGTACATATATCTCAGGGTTTTGATGGTTTTGAGATCTCTCAGGTCATATGGTGTGTGTGTGTAAAAGCTTGACGTCTCTGCTTTGTACAAGGAAGGCTGGTTAGAGCTGCACACATTCCAGGAGGGCCTCTGTTGAATAGAATTGGCCAAATCAGATTAAAAACGCAATATCTATGGTGAAGGCTGCAAGCTGCCTGCTCAGAGATTCCACTGATGTGAACCAGAAGTTCCTTGCATGTGGTCAGGCCCTAAATTTGATACTGGAATTTAAAAACAAATTAAGATTCCCATGTAATATTGACTGCCTTTTTTTTCTTTTTTTCTTTTCTTTTTTTACAGAGTAAAAGATTTTACAGCATGGAATGGTATATGCAGTGGTTACATGAGTCCAAGTAATTGTACCAATTATATAATTTGATATAATTGCACTAATTACATAAACACATAATAATGAAATATAAGTTATTCCAAGAGCTAAACTGGAAGAACATTAAAGAACCTAAATCTGCTCCCACTTACTCTAGTACAAATCAGAAACAATTCCCTTGAAATCAATGAAGTTACCCAAATAAAATTGGCCCCTACTGTTACAAGCAGGCCTGTAAATCCTGCTTTTAGTTCAAGGTTACTGACTGAGGAAGCAAATGAAAGCTATTAGGGCATTTTGTACTGATGCAGATTGCTAATTCCTGGCCAAATTCCAGTGTATGTAGGGAGATTCATGACAAAGTTAGATGCCTTCTACTCTTGTTCTGATCTGTCACCCAGCATATGTGGGTTTTGCTAAAACTTTTAGCTGCTGATTCTAAAGGAAAATTTATTTTTTAAGAAATACTGAGAACTGAGAATGAGCTGGGCCCAATCAGGAATTCCAGAAAAGTGGATTCAGGTGTGTCTTTACTCATATGGGTGATAGCCTGAATTACATCTTCAGACTTTAGGGGAGTTACTGTAGACTGACATTAATATTAACTGAAACAGACTCCCCTCTCAGAGGGAAATTTGTATTCCTGATCCATTTTGCAGAATGTTCTCCCATCCTTCCCAGCAGAAACCACTCTATACAAAAATTATCCCTTTGAAGGATGCGTTTGGTGAGGGGTTTCCCTCTTCTCCAGTGGCAGGGCAAGTGCAGCAATTAATTTTCAGCTGCGAGTTCATCTCTCACAAGTACCAGAGCAAAGAAGGTGAGAGCTGGCAGTTTTGGAGCAGGTGTCTGTTATGTGTGGAAATACGTGATGTATGCAGAGTTAATGCGCCAAGGCTGTGTTGCACCACATCGTGACAGTCACCCTGTTCACACCATCCTCATTAACAGCAGTGGGAGGTCCAGGATGGGGCTTTGCCTGTGTTAGAATATTTTAAAGGCTGAAGATTCTCCAGCTCCAGAGATTGATTTTGCCACATGATAGAAGACACTGATTTAGCATTTACAGAATCGAGTGCAAAGCCTATCAAGGACAAGAGCAAGTCACCAAGTTACCTTTGGGTGGTGGGGGGGGGTATGGATGTGACCCAGCTGTTTTTTGAGGTAGAGTACCTAACCTGGTATACAGTAATGAAATGGGATGCACAGTTTTATAATTATGGGAATGACAGATAGGAAAACCCCAAAATTTTTGAAAAGCAGCCATCAGGCTTGGGCATCTCATTTTTCATTTTGCCTGATTTCAAAAATGCAGGAGGTGGAAGTTGCATAAAGTGGAATTCCTGCACTCCCCTACAACTCCCTTGTAAAAAGCTGGCAAGAGCAGTAGCTTTGTCACATCTCTGAAAAATCAAGCTCAAACTGTCTCAGATTGGTCCCACAAAATTAAAGATGATTTTATTACATTTTTGCCTTAGAAATCTGTGTGGCAGGTTGCTGTCAGCCGCAGGATACAAGAACACCTCACTGTCTGTAGAGTGCCCAGAGCAGCAAGTGACTCCATGCTGCAGGAAACTCTGAGCATGTTCAGTTCACATTGATTTCTAGAGTCTCTTTCACACAAAATCAAAGGACCTGGGAGCCTGGACTATGATCCAACTCTTCTCAGTCCCAGATGATGCCACTCACACTATCCTGATATGCATGCCCTTCCTTGCATTTTTGTTTCTGTCCCGTAAACACCATGACTCTAGCTACAAATCGGGGAGCAGAGAAGGCAGGGACAGGGGAAGAAAGCTGGGAAAAAAGCTTTTCTTTACCAAGAAACGGGGTGCTTTTTGATGACTTCTTTGAAAGAGTTCAGGATCCCAAACTTGCTTGTGGGTTTGCAGCACGATGCAGAGCACAGCCTGTTCCTGCCCCTCGCGCCTGGCCAGCCCAAGCTCAAAGCATCCTGGCTGCCAGCAGTTCCCTGTTCCCCAGGGCTGCAGGTCCAAATCCCTCACTGAGACACCCCAGTCTTCTCCTGAGCACAGGAGTCCCAATGTCAAATGCAGGGTTTGGCTTTGACCCCAGGAACCAAACACTTTCAATTAAGAATGAAACCTAACTGGAGCCAGCCTCCAGGGCCTTGCATTTCAATGAGAAAGATTTCTTAATATATCCCAGTTTTTAAAGGGCTACCCAGTCTTATTTATACTGACGGTGTCATATTAGGGCAAACATGCCTTGAGAGTGAAGGGATGGGTATTGGCTACTGATTTCAAGGGGAATTTATTGAACTCATCAGTAGCACAGTTGACCCACAGAACGAAAACCAGAGAGAAGGCTGCTGAGAGATGGAGCAGTGACAGAGTGGTTAGTGGCTTTGACAATCAATGTGCAGCTCGAGGTGGTGAGAAAGCTGTGAGATATTCAAAAAATTTGATCTGGAGGACAAAGTTCTGAGAAGCAGATTGTTGACACAGTTACAGCAAATTACTCTTCCAGGTCTCCTGTTTAACCCCAGTGCCTGGCTGTGAGGAGAGCTAAGCAGAGCAACACCTGAACGTGAACTGTAACTGGAACCCATCATTAATTGCATGATCTTGCTTCCTCAACACTTTTTGGGTTTCAGGGTCAGATCTAACATTTGCTAAGTCAACAGAGGTCCTTCTGTCAGCTTCAGCTGGTATTTGCTCAGGTCTCCAGGAGGAAGAATTTATCTGTGAAGACCAATTAAATCAATATCTGGATATATGTGCAGCTTAGTACATGAGTATTTCTCAACATTTTTAAGGGCTTGTTAGTAAAAGGGAGATATTTTACTAAAAATGAAAAAGAAAATCCCTTTTCTTAGTCTCAGCTAGTTTCGGAAAAAAAAAATTAATCCAACTTACTATTGGTCTTTTATTCCTGGAAGTGCTTTTCATACAAATTTTTTTACTTCTTCTAAGCAGTCAGGGAGTGACCCAGAGAAGAAGTTACATTCTTACACAGCAGGTGAACCAGGAACTTGCTGTAAATGACCTGCAGGTATGCGGAACAGCGCTGTTCCTGCGCCCAGAGCCCCTGCACTGCTGCAGAGAGAAAGAAGCAGATGCTTACATGTATAGACAGCAATAAAACTGGAGTGTAACATTTTTAGGATCGCAGCTGAGCTCTCAGACAAGGCCTTCTGCAATGACTAATACGACTACGGTCTAATGCGACAGTTCACCGTCTGCAGCCTATTCAGTCCCGAAAGTAAGCGAGTTCCTCCAGATGTTACACACTGAAGCAAAAAAAAAAAAAAGCACATCCAGTTTTCAATCTTTTTTTTATTTATTTAAACTGTACACAAATGTAAAATACTTCAACAGCAAATCTAAGTGAAAATTGTTTGGTTTAAATTATTATGGAACAGAACCTAAAAGGAACTTTATTAAATAAACATAAAAATTGGATTTAAAGGATGCACATATTGTAATGTATTCTACAATAGTCACTTTTCTTTTCACTCTACATTCCATGTGCGTATGGTATAGAAAAGACACTGAATAGAACAAACAGAATCCATTTTGTACCCTGAAACAATTGGTAGGCCTTGTGAGGGATTGCTCAGTATGACTACATGATATATGATGGCTTTGCCATCTCATAAAAATTATAACTAATATGTTGGCCTCTTTGGTTCCAAAATTTATGTATAATACATTTAACTGTATTCATTTTTGCTGCTATAAAAATAACATTTTTTTTCAAATGGCAGTTTTTGACTAATCATGCAACTAAATCAGTGCAAACATTAAAAGCAATCATTCGCTTTAAAAAAGAAGCAAAAGATTTAATTTCAAGTATAAAAAAATATAAAAAAGTCATATCATAAGTCCAGTTTTGTCTAGTATGGGTCAACACTTTAAATTGCATAGCTCATGCGGCACCTGTTTACCTAGATAGTGAGCAAAGATAAGTGCACTATCAAGTACCACTTTTCAAGGCATTGAAATTTGCAAGTGCTATTATACGTGCATTCAAGCAGTTTGCAAGTGCTATGCTGTATCATTATTTTCTGATCTTTATGGCCATCCTTGACACCTCCTGGTAAGGAAATTGAAAGCACTCTCCTCTTGCCTCCTTTCCAAGACTTGTAAAAATGTTCCTCGTCTGTTATTAAACACACTGCATTTCCCAGAATGTCTCCACTCTGTCGCTGTCACTCCTCTTTAGGGTTCATTGGTTTAGCCGTGGTGGCCATCGCTCTTTTGCTCGTCCCCCCATGTGACGTAGCCTTGCCAGGTCCCCCACTGAAGAACACAGATTGCAACTTTTGACTTTTTGTTCTTGGAACAGTGAGAGATGCCAACAGTCAACACAGTCCAGATATGGTATCGATTCCCTTTTCCAAGACACGGTGGGTGTAGCCAACCATGGGTTGCTAGTGGGCAGTGAAAGCATCGGATCACACCAGCCCCAGCTTGTGACTCCACAACGGCCAGGTGTTAGAAATACAGCAGTTTATTACGTGTCTGTCCCCTTTCCCCTCTCTCTCTCTCTCCCCCTCTCTCCCCCCCTGATGGAGCCACAAGATTCCTTGCTGGAAGTGCTGTAGGAAGAAGCGGGTATCTGTGATGTTTATATTTAGATAAATTTAAATTAAGAGGAAGTGATTGCCTCCCAAGGCAGGTGTCCTGCAGCTTCCTGTTAGACCTAAGAGGTGACAGTCAACTATTTTTTTTTTCTTTTTTGTTTTTTTTTTAAATTTTCTAAGTTTGGTCATTTTGACACCTGCGTGCAAGAATACGTTGTGTTCTCACAGTCTGTGCTTTTGCCTGAGCAAAGGGAGCTCATTTCGGTCTGGCTTCGCCGGCAGGCGGGGAAACAGCTGCTCAGCCGTTCACTCGTACTGGCAGGCATTTAGGTCCGTTGTCACTGGTCACTGACTTTCTGTGCTCATGTCCCTTTTCCGAGCTGCCTTGTGTATGTGTCTGTGTGTGTGTGTCTGTGTCTGTGTGTATGAGCGCGTATTTGTGTGCGTGCCCACATTTCGTGTGTGTGTATGTGTGTGTCTTCAAGATATTTCATAGCATTAACTTATAAGTGATAGAATATATAAGTGTCCATGATCCACAAACTGCCACTGTCCTGACACCAAAGTGAAATGATTATTTTTTTCTTTTTTTTTTTTTTTCTGTCAAACTTTTCCACAGTGACTTTCCAACACTGATGCCTGGATACACAGTGAAACTTCCTCCAACACCATCTTGTACGGCAATGTTTCTCTCTCCCTCTCTCTTTCTCCCCCCCCAAAACACACCTTAAATCAAGCACAACCACATTCTTCCACAATCATATTGGGAACGTCCCTTTTCACAATGTTGTATTCATCATCAAAGTACAGCATTGACATTGTGCTAAGTTTGGTTGGAATGCAACAGGAGTTCACGGTGCCCGGGTTCAGCCCCCGCATTCGGTACTGATTCACGACAGCGGTGTGAAAGGAGGAAGCCGACCCCGGGACACCGGCCAAGTAGGCCGGGCAGCTCCCTTCACAGTAATTCCCATAGTAACCTGATGGTGCTATGATCCAGTCATTCCACCCAATGAGTCTAAAGTCAATGTAAAACTGTTGCCTGCAACATAGATTGGTCCTGCCATCGCACTCCAGGCCTCTTTTCCGGATCCTGTGTTTGTTATCGGCGAGGCGGGCTTGCACCACTAAAAAAGGCCGGTGGGATTCCTCCCCGGGGTCCACATAAATTGGCAGCACTGAATACTCTTCACAGCCCTCACATTGAACATCCAAGTTCAGTCTCCTTTCTCCTCTCTCAAACAGAGCCTGGATCGCTTCTGTCATGGGAAAAGTGTGCCAACCACTTCTTTTGAGATCAACTTTCTTTTCAACCACATTCCACTTGTTGCTAGTGTCCGGGTCTTGGAAATAGACTTTGACTCTTACTTTTCGCCTGCTGCCTTTCTCTAAGACATATGGAAGCAGCTTCAAGTAAAGCCACAGGCTGGCTTGAACGACAAACAAGTTCTGGTTCCCTTCATTCGAGATGAAGAAATAGAGGCGGACTCTAGATGAGGCCAGATCATCTGCAAGATAAGGAGAGATCAGCAAGATTAAATCAAAAAGGAAATGTTAGCTTGTGTGCCTTTCTGGACTCAGGGACAACGCTAGAACACAGCAGATCAAGCGAATGGCAACGGGGCTGTGCCAGTCAGAAGACATGCACTGCATCAAATATCCCCAATTTGCAATCAGAATTAATTGAAAAGCGGATTTCCCACAGCAACCTTCAACATCGGGCTGTAGTCGGATGTGTCAGATCCAGACAGACACCAGTAAGAGCTTTCCAGAATGTATGTTTTTTCCAGAAAGACAGATTTAAAGATGCTACGGCAGCACCTTGAAAAAGACCGGCACTAGGATTAGGACTCTGCCATCTCATCAGTTTAAGAATAGTTTTAACTTTCAGCTACCTGCCAATTCTCATGGGGAGAGGTCTTTCAATAACCAGTAAAACGCCAATGCCAAAACAGGGATTTTGTTTCGATTTGCACATATTCTCGTCTTGGTTTAAAGGAGAGGATTCACGAGACAGAACGGAAAATATTTCAGTAATGTGCCTGCTTGTCCAACAGATCAAGCTAACCCCCACTTAGTCCGGTAGAATATCTGCTATTATTAATCATTTCACTCTCTGCCTCTTCTCCCCAAAAAAGATGAACTCTCATGCGAGGCAAGGCAATGAAGTGGTTGTTCCCGCTGTAACGCCGTTATTGGCTGTTCTCAATACGCTTTTCAGCAACACCAGAATTAAAGGAGAGAAATTGTCACAGAAAACCAAATGTCACCAAATGTCTGACATAACCCCTTATTTGTAAACAGAAGAGCCTGCTGCACGAAATATTTCAGAAATACCAGCGGCCTTCCTGCAATTTTGTACTGTAAGTCCTAACTAAATTTGGCGTAGGTGATAAATGTGCTGGCCTTTATGGCAGAGACCGTAATTCTGGTCCCTGAATCAAAGTATCCCAATCGCTATTTAAAATTATTGCTGGAAAGGCATTTTCTCATCTGCCCTTATCAGTTTTGCTTTCGTCTGTACAGAGCTAAATGTAGATTTTTTTTCTGCCTTCTCCTTCCTTAAGAATCTTTAGCATTTTTGTCAATCTCTGAATGGGATTTTTTGCGTAGTCGGTGTCTTGATTTGTTACCCTAGATGCCTTTCAAATGTGCCTCCAGAGCCCATTCAGTACCTTGTAATAGTTCAGTGACAAAAATTTTCACTGTGTTTGTCTACGTTTTACATAAAGTCAATTTTGGAAGTGTTACAAAAGACAGCGATTGACTGATTACCAAATGGAAGTACAAGCCCACCCCCGATCTCCCAACAACATCCTATTAAAAAATAATAACCCCCAAAATGTACACTAAGAAAGCCTTTTGCACGTTAGTAAATACACAACTTTTTTGTAAACTGTGGTGACAGTGACAGAAAAAGAACAGTACGGTGCTACTGTACCGATCCACATCACTTGTGTTGTGTGAGATTGTGTGCGCTCATAAATTTTGTATGTGAATATAACAAGCATATGTATAATGCAACAGATCCCATAGATACTGTAAATGTATATGTCTTTGGTAAGTGGGAGGGTAGATAAAGAAGATGAGTGGGCAGCATACAGGATAGAAAGAGGTTTATTTTGTGGACAAATGATATATAGATGCCACAAGAAGAGAGAAAAATGAACCGAGCAATAGAGTGATGAAGGAAAGGAGAGATGGGCAGATAGACAGGAGAGAGGTAATTTGCAGAGTGATGGTGTTCCAGCCAGATGCGCAAAGTTCACGGGGACGGTGGTTAAACTACTGGAAAGCTGTGCTGAAGGGATTCGGTGACACATAACTGCAATGGCTGGACTGAGATGGCTGGTATCGTGGGGATGGAGGGCAGTTAGTACACGGACTGACGGACAGAGAGGAGACAGACACACTCGCTAGGACACCACAAGCAGCGGACAGACATGGCCAATACTGCAAATGAAAGCTAAATAAATGGGAAACAAATGAAAACAAGGGTGGGTAAATGCAAGCTTCAACAGACAGATGCAGGCAGTGAACCAGATGAATGCGTAGGGCAGACAGACGAGGCAAGGGATGCAAGCGATGGAGCGGGACAGGCAGAGCAGGGACAGTGGGACGCGCAGGGACGGAGAAAAGCCCCGATGCAGCTGCAAGGACCGCCGGAGGGGAGCCGGGGGCACAGAGGCTGCGGAGGGATGGAGGAACAAGAGAGGGGAGTTGCCGGGCACAACCCGGGAGAATCTGGGCGCAGGGGCACGAGCAGGGAGGACGGGAAGGCGCGGGCAGGGCCAGGGCGAGACGGTGCGGGGCAAAGGGGAGAGCGACTGAGGCTGCGGGCAAGCGGGTGAGCTGGGCGGCCAGGTGCTGTACCAGGCAGACGGACAGGCAGGGTGCGCGGGGGGCCAGGCAAGGGCAGCAGGGGAACTGCCAGGGGTCAGGCAGGCGGAAAGAGAAGGTGGGCAGGAGGACAGGCAGGGCGAGAGGGAAGACTGACAGAGGTCAAGCAGGGGGACTGAC
>VXBU01012407.1:171912-247156 GCA_013400315.1 Bombycilla garrulus | reverse complement strand
AGCTCTGCGCTTTGCGAAGGAGTACCTTGGGCTGAGCCTCCCGCCCGGGCAGCGGGGCTGCCGGTCCTTCTAATCGCATCTACTTACTTATTTACTTACTTACTTTCTTTTTTTTTTTTCTTTTTTTTTAATAACAAAGAAAATTCTACCTTCAGGAATGAAGACAGTTCTCAAGACCTTCATATTTTTCCCCGAGCCAGATGGTGCTTTTCAAGGGGCAGATGCAGGACACACAAATTTCAAGCACAACAGCAAAGAAGTGCCTTCTACTCGTTCCATTTTGTAGAAGAAGAAAAGAATAAAATTTCTCATAGATCCCTGGACTGCACTCGCTTGAGCACTCTTAGCTGTCACTAATACAAGCAACTTGGGAGTGTGAAGAGGGTCAAGTGAAGGATCAGCTCATTACTGTGATTTAAGAATGGAGGGGATGAATGCTATTCTCATCATAAATATTTTCTTTCTTGTTCTATACTGCAAAAGGAAAGACATTTAATGCTGTGCTTCAAAGTCACATTGCAATCCCAATCTAATTGTTCATGTTGGGTTTAATATAAACAAAGTAAGTGCATATACAGCTTTGTAAATCCTCAGAATCACTGGAGCTACCCAGATGAGAGATCAGAATTACCTGCCAGTAACAGGTTTTGAATGGGAAGCCTGGAATGTAAAAAAAGAAATAATGCTAAAAATCCAATCACTCTGACATCCTGTGAGCTAATAAGAGCACGTGAATGCAACAAGCTTAGTACTTCACAGTAATTAATTTGACAGCAAAGAGCTAACAAGAAAACAACAGGCAGAGCAGTGATGACTGGTTCATAGAGGTCACTGTCAAAGAAGAAATAGGTGCAAACACAGTCCGTCTCCCTTTGGAAAAAGCTATTTCACTGCCCCAATGAAAATGAAATGCCAAAGAGGGAAAATATCATGGGTTTGATGGGGATAACAAATATGGGAAGATATTTCTAGCAGTAAAACAAGATAGAGATTTTCTTTTTTACATATGGGGATTTTTAATCATCCCTGTTACTCACTGTAGTGGCATGTTTTGGCTTTTGCTTTCCCCCCTTCCCCCCCCCTCTTTCTTAATTTGCCAAAGCCATTTTGCATATTCAAATATTGGGAAGACTTATCTTCTCTCACAATTACTAACAAACTATTACTCTAATAACCTCTATTGTTATTTAAAGTGTGTCCAACACAGCATTCTGTAGGCAGTTCTCACACAATGGACTTTCTCTGGCTTCCTCCTAGAGAAGAACTTAATCAAACCTCAGATGCTTTCAGGCAGAAGAGCCTTCGGGGAGAGCAAACAGGGTTAACAGAAAGAAATGTGCCATCTGATTTCTAATCTTGCTCAGGGAGCATGGCCTATTGATTGAGCCATAAAGCTCTGTTAATTTTAAGATTTCCTCAGCTTTCAGTTCTTTCCCTTGGGCATAAACTTGTTGCTTACCCATAGTGGCTGAACTATCAGGGAAAGGGTAGCTTCACATTTCCCCACTCCACTCTCCTCCCCTCCTCCCCTCTATTCTATTTGTTCTGAGCTCATCTGCGTGAGGATACATTTTCACACACACCTTCTCAAACCGGCTGCTATTCATCTGATTCAGGGTCATGCTTTTCCATACATTAAATGCAGGGGAAAACTGGGAAGGAAATGGCTGGGATTTGTGCTTGACGGGCAAGCACACGATTAGCCAGGGAGCCCTGCTGTGAGAAAGTGCAGCGTCGGAGGGTATTTTCTGTAGAATCATCAAGTCTCATGACTGGAATCTGATGCCTATAAAAAGCTACTAGTATAATGAAAACAGTATAGACTGAGATCCTCAGGCAGTGTAAATCAGCATGTTCTCGAGACATCCAACTGCTACATAATCATGGAACAGGTCAGGCTGGAAGGGACCACCCGTGGGGTCATCTGATCCAACCTCCCTGCTCAAACAGGGTCTTCCTAGATACAGCTATTGCTTCCTTTGTAATCCTAGATATTTGCTTATACACATTTTTCTCAGGGGTAAGGATGCAGAAGTCACTTTTGGAGAGGCCAGTCACTGCAGCCCTGAGCTAGAGACTGAGCAGGCAGTGATGGCACAAGGAAGCTCCCTCAGTGCTCTGTGTTTCTACCATGCCCTCAGTGGGACAATGAACAATTTACCTTAGTGAAGGCTCTAGCCCTTCACCTTTAGCTAAAGCACCTTTTATGCTCTTAAACCATTAATAATATCTATTAGGTAACCTTACTAATCCCTTTGAGATAGGATTTTCTCTACTGTACTGATGGCTGAACTGAATAAAAGCTTCACATATGAGAGGCCTGGTTTGCACTAGAAATGCTTCTCCTTTGATAACGAGCAAATACAAGTTTTACTAGCACAAGCATCTTTTTCTGCAAGCGTTTCCCAAATAAAATAGGCTATACTGGCAAAAGCACTTTTTTTTTTTTGCTCATATAGCTGCATCTATATGGGGGATTTTTGCACGTAGTGAAACGCAATCTGTTTTAAATGGCACTTCAGAAGAGCATTGCTATCCCACAGAAGTTTCAAGACTAGACCTTGAAGTATATACTTCTGCCTCATATCAGAAAGAGCTTTTTACAAGGTGGCCATTGTCATCTTGCAGGAAATAACAGAGAAACTGAGACACATGGATACAGGGGCAGGCCGGGAGTGCTGTGTTCTATCTGGAATTTGTATTCATTACATTCTTTAGCTTCAGATGAAATTATGTATCCCTAATCAGACTCATTCCACACTACACAAAATTACTTCTTGAACAACCATGACAGAGACAGTGGATGTTTCAAAAGCAGCATAATTCTGTATAAAAGTCTTACTAAAAATCAGATGAGTAAATGCCATTCTGAATGTCCTAGGCATTTTCTAAACTGTCAAAGGTAGACCTAACTCATGAAAAAATGAAAACACTAGGAGGTTTATCTGGCTTCTTTGCTTCTGCCCATGCTTCTTTAATTGCAAACTGTTTGTTAACAGAGATTTGCTGTCTAAAAGAAAGGGTCCTACTCTGAACAGCGCTTGGAAAAAGTGGGGTTTAGCAGACAGAAACAAAAGACCTGACCAAAGTGGGAACTCTTCGTCTAAAGCAGGTACAATGAGAATCTGAAAGATGAGTCACAGAGAAATACAGTAGAGCCCTCAACAGGTTTTGAAGAGCATCAGCTTTCAGTACGAGTGTCAGGCAAGATGGGGGACATGGGGGAGACAGCAGGACAGGGTGGCAGGGATATACTCACAGCCTCAGCCTCCTGCTCCCACTGCACCTGCTTCAGCGTGGCTGGGGTCCTGCTTCCCTCACCTCAGCTACCTCGCTGTGCTTCATGGGCAATTGTTGACTGACTGCTCCTCTTCAGTGGCCTTTCCATATTCTGGGAAGGTTTGCAGCCGAGCCCCAGGTTCACTGTGGGGAATGAAGCGTGGCTGAATCTCGTGGTGCAGTGCAGTCAGGTCCCTGCCTCAGGCAGGGCTCTGCACACAGCAGTGTCCTTTTGCCAAAAGGGCTGACTTCAGGGATCTGCTCCAATCTCCAGGGTAAAGGGACCAAACACCATCAGGTAGATATCCCGTGTGATATTCAACAGCTATCCGCTGCTTTTTGACAGCCTAGAGTGTTCTTGTTTTCCTCACACGGTCTGTCCTCTGCAGTCCAAAGCCGTAGTCTTATAACCAGGCAGTGACTTCCTCTGAAGTTGCTTGTATTGACCTAAATAGGTTGGGGCGGGTGAGGACACACAGAACATGAAAAAGCTGTGCTGGTTGCCCAACAAAGAAGTGTCTGCTTTGTGGTGAGCACTTTTAACATATAAGCACTTTTAACATACTGTAAAGAACATGATTTTCATGTTTGTTTAAGTTCACACCAAAAGGCTTGCAAAGTAGCAAAGTGGGTAAAAATAAAATCTGCATTTAAGTGGTAAACAAAATAGTTAAAACTTGACTTTTTGTAATTTGAACACTACTTACTGAGGCAGCGCATTTAGAAGTCCACGGGTGCTTTTCTTCTGTGCATCCACCTGTGTTTGATGTATCCGACAGATGTAGAAAATGAACTTTAGGTGGAGCAATGTTAAAATCAGCTGTCCTAAAAAAGCAGCGGTTATCAGGGGGTGGTGACTGTTTCCCTCCAATTTTAAATGAAGCTTAGAAACAAAAAATGGCTGGTAGTTTTGCATTGCTGTAAGAGAAATTGAGTACTCCAGTCATGTCACAATGGACAATCAGTAGTGCTCCATGAGTACCTGAACATANTTTTTTTTTTTTTTCTTTTCTCTGCAAGCAAGTAGCACAGTGTAGAGGAAGTGTCTACACCTACTTCCTGTGAACAGGCTGTGGCCAGAAGTCCTGGGCTTAGGCCTGAATTTCTCTATCCCATTTTCATTAGCTGTAAGTTAGGATAACAGCATTCAGTCTTCTGTAAGTTGCCTTGAAATGAAGAAAAGAGGCATACAAGAATTCATCTTTTCCATGGAGTTTGACACAAACAGCATGGCCTTGGTGCTGTATGTCAAAAGTAATTTTCAATCTGTTCATAGTAAAATTGCACAGTTTTGTTTCCATGAGTCTTATTATATTAAACCAAAACTGTTGTGCAGTTCAGCTGTTTGCAAAAGAATGTCAGAGTGAGATTTGAAAGATGACTGTGGTATGGTTGACTCTCTGCTAGGGCCAGTATCAAGGCACTCCTGTAGGAGCACCAAAGGGCCCCAGTTCAAGCAACTGGGGCAGAGCAGGCGCTTCCACTGGGGCAGAGCAGCAGAACTGTCACAGTCAGTGGAGCTCTACAGATTTATCCCAGCTGAGAGCTGCCCCACACGACTCACACTCATCTCCCCAGTGCTATTTAGCCACTGCATGCCTCTAGCCAGAATGTTCAGACTGCTTCACCACCACCATGTTTGCTGCATGGACATTGACTCCAAGCAAGGTCCTCTGCTACCACATTAAATCACAGGAGAAGGTTATTAACAAAAATTTCTGAATCACCTTCTGCCCTGCTCAGTATCTATCAGTCAGAAGTCAGTGCCTGAGTATGCTGTGGGATTAAAACAAAATGGGTTGCAAATGCTGTACAACTTGGGTGCTAACCTCTTCCAAAACACATGAAAAAGCACTTACACTGTGACAGTATTTCACTTTCCAGGCTACAAGGAGGTCTTCTTGTTCTGTTATTTTCCTGCCATGATCATCCCAGAAGTGGGGGAGCTTATTAACAAAGAATAACCCTAAAACTTCTCCACAGCCCTTTGCCAGTTCTGAGTAATAGTCTTGCCCCCTCAGTGTTTACAGCTGTGGTTGAGATCCTTACCAAGAACATTATTAAGAATAAATTACAATATGTGGAAATACTACTGTGAAATATACTGATACTATTATACCAGGATAAGAAAACAAACCACCACTTCAGAGATGGCAAGAGCAGAAGCACACAGATCATGTTAAGCAGACATTGGGTCTAACAAACCTACATAGATACTGAAGTGTTAGCAGAGTGCAGAGCTGCAACAGGAAAGTGTGTTGTTCTAGGGTTTTTTTTGCTTAAAAGATGAGAGAGAGGGCCTAGGGGAGGGGAATGCATGAAAAAGAAAAGGATGAACTTTTTTTTTTTTTTGGCTACTCCACATGGGGTTTTCCTCTGTTTAAATGCTGAAGGACAGAAAGATTTTAAATTAAAATCTTAATAAATATAGCCCTGAGGCTAGTAACATTATTACATCCAAGATGATTACAGCAACCAAGCCACAAAATACATATATATATTTATTTGAAGCATAATAAGCCTCAGTATTTAGTTAGAAGAAGGCTAGGCAGCTAACTGACTTCCAAACTAGTGAATTTTCCATTCCACTCTACCAAAAGCATTAAACCAACACAGCACCTGGTTTGCAGAGTTTGGTTAATTTCTGTACAAGATAACATTATTACCACTTACATTTTAGATATACATATATATTTTTCAGACCGTATGCTTGAGAGTTGGGAGGAAGAAACCCAAGTTTGCAATAGGAGATATGGATAATGATTCAGCTTCATTGTGAAAGAGGGATCTGGATCCCCCAGATTGCTTGAGTGAGGCATGTTTTTCTTGAGACATTTGCCTTTTTCAGTTGATCCTAGTCTCAATATAAGATCCTGCACTCTATGTGTTTGTGTAGAACATTAGGGTTTTTTTTAATTATGGAAATTTTTTAATAAAGGATACAGGGAAAATACGGGATACAAAGAAAAGGATACAAGCTGATAAAGATGATTAAATCATAGAGCGACTGTGGAGTGGGTCATGAAGTGTTATAATCCCCAACTCCCCTCTGCTTTCTGCCTCAATGTGTTAATGCATCACACTTTAGTACAGTGACACTTTCAGCCCTAGGTGGAAATTCACACATGATGAAGAGGTGGAGGAGGATTTCCAGATGGTCAGACCTCAGGGAGTGCGAAAAGGTGGGGGGAGGAAGGGAGAAACTGCTGAAAGGAATCGGACTTTGGTCACATCAGTAATTTCCAGCTGAAAATGGAATATTAAAAAAAAACACCCAAACCTGAAAAACAATCACGAAGGATCCCATACCGGGGCCAGGTGCATTCAGGTTTGGACATTATGTGTGATAAATCCTTACCAATACTGGTTGTGAAAGATCCCTAGGAAATATTGGTTTATTTGTGCACAGCAGAAAGGTGTGAGCTTCATTTCTTTGGCCAAATTTTATCGTTGGTACTAAAGCACCCGGACACAGACTCAATTAGTTGTTTTATTCTCCACAATTCCTCTTTACTAGAGGTTATTGTAAACTGTTACTTGCTCTGAATTGTGGACAAATTTTCACTCCATCAGATGCTGTACTTGGCCGCTGCATCCTTTGGGACCCTCTTCTGCAGTGCCACCTCTACAAGAACAGTGAAGGACACTGAGAGAAAATGCAAGGCCTGCATCCAGTTGGTCCCATCACACCCCAAAACAGGCCCCACTTTCCCTTTAGGGGAGCATAAGGCAGCAGCTGCTATCACACAGCTGGACTTCTCTAAGACGACCTCATTTACTGCGGTCTTTTGGAGCAAGTGGGAAGGTACTCATGGGCCAGAGTTCAAGGGGTCTGGTCCTTCAGGGTGAGAGGTGCTAGAGCTGTATAAAAAATTAGCATTAGATGGTATTTTGTACAGCCACAGCTTTTTCCAGATGTCAGAGTTAGAGAAAATATAAGATAACCAGTTATTTAGGCATCACAGTACCCCTATATTTTGTGTGTGTATGTTAAAGATAGTTTCTTCATAATGACATAAAAACTGAGCGTTAGGTATGATGGCTCAGACTGCATTTCTAAGGGCTCTTGCTTCATTCAGCTTCAGGTGTTCCTTGGGTCATAGACATTTCCCCTATCACAAAATGTGCACTCAAGCTGCCAGGGGTGTGCAGTCACACTGGAAAGGTGCTTTTGTTTAATGTCATCTGTATGATTGCTTGCTGTTTACCTGTTTTTCCTGGACAGAAACTAAGTAAACTGACCACAGCCTGGTGAACTACTGGAACAAATATCATAAGAAATAAGGCTGTTGCACAGTTTTCACTTTGAGGAAACATTTGTTGGATGTCCACTCCCTGTCACTCCCAGTACAAATCATGTTGTACATGCAGGTCAGGACAAAGTTCAAGGAGACAGAAGACGCTTATTCAACTTCTGCTAGAGCAACTTCAAATTTTTGAAATGTGTGGTTTTAACTGATGCTCCTACCCCCATTAATTGACTTTCTATGTTAAAATCACTTGTGTCATAGCAAAATGCAAAGAAACCTTGAGCATCTGATGTGGTAGTGACTTCCATGATGATATATTTAAGATGCCCAGGTGCCTGTCACTGGCTTTAGTGGCAAACTAAAGCCTCCGAGCCCTGTAAAGCCTGCAGCATCCATCTCGGACTTCAGTCCTTTACAGTGACTGGATGAACATCTCTGACTTTCTTCCCTAAGGATTCAGTGCAGCAGGTGTTTTCAGTCTGCCTACCTTCCAGATCAGGTGTCCAAAAATGCAGCAATAAATATAATATTTTTTTTCTTCCCTGTTTCTAAAAGAGCTCAAGGTGGGTGGAAGATATGGGCGTAGGCTATTTTTACTCATACCTTAATTTAGTCAGTAGTCCAATGGTTCATGAAGAAGAGCTGGGCTCAGTCTTCTTTTCTGCCTGACAGGAGTCCCAGGGAGCATGAGAGGCAGCTCAGGTCTTCTTGGAAGGAGTAGGCCATGGGGTGGTGCTGGGATAGGAACACTCCCCAAGCCTCCAGCTGAGTCAGTGCGTGACCAAAGGGAGCAGGAACCCACAACTCTGTAAATAGACTGTTCAGAAAACCACAAGCTCAGGCCTCCCTTCTCACCCTGCTAGCCAAAACATTTGGAACTAGCTAATTCACATGAGACCAGCTTTAAGTGGATGGAGGCAGTCCCCTCCCTGGCACCAAGCATACCCTGGTAAGCACACTGCTGGGAGAGGAGACATGCACATTCCCTGGGGCAGAAGGGAATTAAGCCACGTGAAATTCCCCATGTTCGGCACTAGCCTTTTGAGTGCCAAGGAAAGTGTATACAAAACACGGCTGCGCTGCCAACCACCCTGCCTTTCCCTTGCAAGAACGGACCCACGCTGTGTTCCTGGAAAAAAGCCAAGAGAGAACCTAATTTGTGAAGCCCAAGGGATTCTCAGCCCTCAAGCAAGGTAGATTTAAGAGGCTGTGTTGCCCATGGTTTGCTCAGGCAGAGGAGCAGCCTCTTGGCTTTCGTGGCTGCCATTTTGAGGTAGGGCACGGCTCAAGAAACATCACTTCAAAAGGCAAAGATTTGTGGTGGCTGCCAAGAACTGGCCTTGCAACACTCCCCAGTGATGCCCAAGACCTTTTCTAAGCCTGCTTCCCCCAAACTGAAACATCACTGTCGTTGCCATGCTGGCACTCCACAAAGCAAGAGCAGAGGCAGCTCCCCTGGAGTCCAAACTGCTGCACAATAAATTCTGTACAGACCAGGTCTGACCACAAAACAGGCACTACAGGAGAGCAGAGAGATCATGAGGTAAATGCGCCAAATGACTCTCTTTCCTCTCGAAGTGACAAGACACAAACTTACAGGATTAAGCTTCTAGCAAAATTAGTCCTGCTGGAACTTATTTTCTGTCAAAGTAGCAAGGCTGAGCTTGTTCAAAGGTAATGGTTAAAGGACAATCAAAGAATACAGGGGTAAGTAAGGCAAACCATTAAATGTCTGTATTAAGACTTGAAAGTAACCAAGTTAGCTGTCAAGAAAGACAGTACTTAGAGCAGAACTGGAAGAGCTGAATGAATAAAACAACAAATTGATAAGAGTATTTTGCCCTCAACATGGGACTGCTGCAGTGAATGACTGGCATGCTACAAGGCAGAGTAAAAAGCTCCCCAGACCCACAACTGGGATGTTTTGTTATTTAGCAGAGACCACCTGGTGCACATCAGAGTAAACTTCATCTTCTCACTATGGACTTTCAGCCTTTACAGGTTATACTCTCTTTTTGGGCTTTTGACATAAATACGTGCTTCCCAGCAGGAAGTGCTGAAGTCCTTTAACTGGGAAGCCAAAATTAACAGTCTTGCTAAGACACCTTTCCTACCTTCACCCCTTGGTTATTTCCCAAAACAAGAGGAACCACAAAGGAGCCTGTGATGACTGAAAGGGAGACTCTGCCAGCAGCAGAGTTTCCTCTGTGCATGCGTCACTTGCTGCAGCCTGTCTGGGGGGATGTTGCTGTCAGCAGGAAGGGGTTACTAGGAGAGGTGGGGCTGCAGAGCTTTCCACCTTTCACTTCCCTAGCTTTTCTGCAGCTAGGAACAGACTACAAGTCCATTCTAATTTCTACATTTAGGACATATGTTCATCAGCTTTTTAAATTTGAAGTCCTGGGAAAGGCTTTTTAGGAAAAAAAAAAAAAAAAGAAAACTAAGTACAGCATGCATCTCTTTGTTATAGACTTGCATTTCAAAAACTCCAAACCTATTTAATACCTTTGACTTTACCTGATTTGTGTCTCATAGGGAAGACTGTTTCCTTGGAATCTATATCCCCATTTCTTTCCAAAAACGAAGAACAAAAGATAAGTTTTAACTTGGTGTTGATGCAATATTCACCCCACCCAGAACCAACTTTGAAAGCTCATGTAAAAAACATGAAGAGTAATTTTTACTTAGCTCTTGTTATGAACAATTCAGAGATAAGAAACAAGGCAAGACACGTCTCAGCTGCAAGTGTGAACATGATCTCAACACTGCAACATTTTCCTTGCCTGGCTAGAGATGGGTTGGCAGCATGAGGTATATGAAGGTAGGTTACAGGTGACAAGAATGTAAAAAGCCTGTTATTAAACTAGGTGTAAGCAGTCTTGGAACTTCATTAGGGCCAGGGAATTCAGCCCTGGACATTGCACCTGCTTGATTATTCACTATTAAACAAATGCTGTAAACTTAGTTTCAAGTTGGAGAGGATTCAGACACAGCTCTTCCAAGCCTCTGACTGGGCAGCGGATGGAAAGCAGTTTGTGTAATGGACAAACTCCATGTGCTCACCTCTTTCAGGAGAGAAGCGAAGTCCTCATCACAAGTTTTCACCAGGTGCAGAGTACAAGTCATTTGCTGTCCTCCAACTGCAACTATAGAAGGGGAGTGAACTGCAGCATGTTAAAGGTACATTTGGGCACTGACCTATTTTTGTTCATCTGCCATGGGAGAGACATGTGGAAACATTGTGGTTTGATGGATTTGATTAAAAATATGCTAATGAATAAAGAAAATTAAGTGCATCCCTTGGGCTCCTGGCAAGCTGCCAAGACACACTGGGACCACCAACAGGAGATCCTTATGTTCCGGCTTTTGCAATCCTTCAGATTCCTACTGCAAAGGATGGTCACCCAGAGAAATGGGGCTTAAAGTTGAGTGGTTTGTGTGTCCTGCCTCCACTTCTCTCCAAATGCCACAGTATTTTAAAATTTATGCCCCAGGTGCTGGAATCAGTAAGCATAAGAACATCTTTGTTTTCATTGAAGAAAGTACTTCTGCCATCATTGTTGAAGAAAGCAAGCTTGCAAACATGAAGCAAGGGTACTCAAAATTCTTGGAAACAAAAAGACTGTGAAAGAGAACTCCAAGTTAATTTTCTAAAGCATCTCATTATTTCAAAACCAAATGCAGTTTTGGAGACCTGACTTATGGCTTTTCAATCTCCTGAGGCAAAGCTGCAAATGTGGCCTTTATTCCCACGCAGGAGAAGCTGTGCCTGCCCTCCTCCCTCCATACTGCTCAGAAAGGGAAAGTAAGGAAAAAAGGCAAATCAAAATAACTCAAGCAGGCACAGTGTTACCCTCTGCTCCACAGGTGTTTAGTGCACTACTGTCATCATTCAAGCAGATTTACTCAAGGTACCACATTAGAAAGCCCTAACCTGGCTGCAGAAGTAAGTGAATCACATATTCTGCTGCTATTCTTCAAGTAGGAAGCAGTTTTTGTTAGCAAGGCCTGAAGCATCCAGCTCTCCTTATGCTTATAATCCATCTGTGAGTAGTTGTTCTTCCCATAGTGTGATTCATTCTGTTGTCCTGCAGTCTTCAGAGCTGGAATGAGGCAGCCAACCACAGCTGGGGATGCAAATACCTGTCACACAGTGGCACTGCTCAGCACCCAATCGGGGTGCAGTCACCAGGAGTGAAAGAAAAAGAAGGGCTCATGTTTTATTAAGTTGCCTGAACCCAGTTTAACCGTTTTAATTTCTGATTTCTGAAGCCTGTCATTCTGGGAAATGACACTTCTGTGAGGGAGGTCTGTGTCTGACCAGGATCATGTCTCTCTGGTTGACAGTAGCGTTTTTAAAACTGAAGAGCCAAATTTCTAGGACTAAAACTGCAGAGTATCTTGGGCAATGTTGCCATGATGGTTTTCATTTAGAAGCAAGGAAGAATTTGGCTATTTTTTCAGATAATTACTCCTTCCCACAGTCCATAGTTGTTTTCCTTGTTTACAGGTATAGAATTGTAATGGCATCATTTTGTGGGGAGAGTAATCATGTTACAGAACATTCTTACAGACCACAGGTTGAAACACTCATCCAAACAGCAGGTTCAGTTTGTTGTATGTGTTTTCCTTTTAAAAATAAAAACAGAGCACTATTAAACAGTAGGGAGTAACTTTCCTTGTCTCTCAATGCTACATGTGTGCACAAGTCTGTCCTTGAATTCTGGTACTTGGCCTATGAAGCCAACATGCATGGAAAGCCTATGATACCCCAAATGCTAGGCTTTAAAAACAAACTCGATAAACTCTGATTATATCAAAAACATGATTCTACCTCAAAGCCAAGTAACAAAGCTCATTGAAGGAAACTTACTGTACTAGAGATTAATCAACTCTATCAGGAAGGCAAGTGCAGAGCACGCAATCCCAGTCTCACCTCAACTTTTTAGTTCCAACCCCCTTTGGAGTTACAAAGCTTAAGGGGCCATTTGCTGCTATATCTCTAGTAGATCCTATTCCCATAACAGACACGGGTGAGTTTGGGGGGAAGAAAGACCAAGGACTAGGAAAAAAAAAATTAAATAGGATATTCTTTGCCCCACCCCCAAATTAAGGCTTTATATTTCAAAGAAAGACCAACATCTTTAGTCACCCTCAGAAACAAAGTGTTTAGTGTAAAGTACTGCACAGTCTCAGGGAACAATAAGTATTCTTCCAGGCATGCAAATCAGTGCTCAGCAAACAGAACAAACCTACACTTGCAAGGCAAACTGGTTTAATGCCAGAGAAAACGTAAATCCACCGTCCTCATGAGAAATTGGGTGTTCTGCTGCATAGAAGAACGTTTAGGCAAGATTTAACATTAGCATTTGCACGCAAAAGGAAAATTTAATTTTAGAACAAAGTCTCATACCGCATGAGCCAAGCAACAAAACCAGAAGAATCTTGCTAGTGTGGATTTCTACACGTAATTCAGGTGGCAGATAAATAGCAGCTTCTTGTCTGCTGGTCTGAGCATGCTGGACAGCCCCTCTCCACGGCAGAGCTTCTTACTCCTAAATCCACAAGATGGAGCCAGCAGTTCTCAGGAAGAGGTGCCTGTACCATCCCAGGAATTGTCGGTACTTAGCTCACAGAACCACACTAAAATGTTCTGGTTGGGGCAGAATACAGGCAAACACAAAGGCAGAAGCCAAGCTGTGTACGAGTCATCATCCTCCCGTTTCATATTGCTGCAACCAAAGGCAAGCCTGTTCCTCACAAGCATCTGCAGACGATCTGAAGAAAAAGGCGCCAATCCGGGCTTTGGGTACAGCTGTGTAACACAGCTGTGCTCAGAACCCTCTCCTGCCTCCTACACAACACTTTCCATGCTACCCTTTCTCTACCACGGAACATTTTAAAAGTTACTTGACTGGGAAGGAGAGCAACATAAACTACCGTGGCAATCAGAAACACAGGGCAAACACCAGGCAAGCACCATGTAAACAAGATTATGTAAATTGCAGTAGTCCTTGGCCAGAAGTCACCAGCTAGAGTATGTTCCACTTCCAACTTGTAGAGCAGCGGTGGCAGAAACTGCCTGAAAGTTTACTGTGAATCCCATTGCTCTGCCACTCCAAATTAAGAGGCATTAGAGGGCAGTGAGCCTGTCCTGAACCATCCTGCCTCAGAAGCATTTCAGCTCCTCTCCTGCAGTTCATTCACCACAAACCTACACAGAGAATGGAGTCTGGCACACTCAAAAGAGTAAGGACTAGTTTTTCTACACAGTGTTGCTTATTCTGTTTTTCAAAGGCACAAGAGTGTCTGAAGAAAAGACAAAGCAACTCTGTCATTTATATAGTTGATCCAATTAAGTTCTGGAAAATTAACTGCGAATGAACCAAACTACTATGCCAATTCAGTCCTGGAAAACATGCATGCAATTTCCAGAAAGCCAATGATGACTGTCTCAGTCACCTTTTTCCTCCCCTCCCACAGTCTGCAATATAATCTTGTAACATATTTGACAGAAAGATTAGTTCCAGACACTGAAAATCAGTGACTGGCTCATTCAAGAATTTGGGGATTAGGCATGCTTTTAGAATGCTGTAAAAATCAATAACCAACAAATATGAAACTCATTTTTTTTCTTTTTATTATCAATAGTAATACAAATCAGTTGTATTAGAATGATAATGAAAAGTGACCAGTTTTACAGACATTAAAAATGTTTGTGCAAGTTAGAGACAAAGCTCTGAAGCTATGTAAGGAAAAAAATTAAGAATTTACATTGGATAGTATAGCATACATAGTTTAGAGGCAGCTTCATTAAGTCTTGCAATCACAGTCACTTCCTCTACAGTAAACCTCTCACTTGGTGTCAGAGATAACACCTTCCCCTCTCAAGAGGAACACCTGCCATTTCCATGAAGTGTGGAGATTACGGTGAAAATNTTTTTTTTTTTTGTTCCTCTTCCCTCCTTCTCCCAACTATAAAGTCAACAGGAGGTGAACACTGCAACATATGCTTATAGCAATTAAGGAAAGCTTCTGTCTACATAAGCTCTGAGCTGAACTGATAATGGTATCCTCTTTTTGAGCAAGGATTGATAGACCTGTCAGGCCTAAGAACTGGGTTAATGCTTTGGAAAGTTTTAAAAAAGGATCTGGGTGAGCATTTAGTCAGGTGCATTTCCCCCCTACACACCTCTTACTACATTCCAGATTGTAGTTTTGTACCTTATATCTGAAGTATTTTTCAGCATTATACTTAAGCCAGATAGGAGTCAACTGAACTTCAGATGGTTATTAACATCTTACTGAAGTTTACTGCCCAGTAAATGTATGCATACATTTTTCTCCTCAAGCCAAGTGCTCCCCTAGAAATTGCAGTAGAGGTGTATCAGTCTGTATAAGAACACATATGGCACAAGTCATTGAAAACACACATCGTGCTGCATCTGTACTCCCATCTGGAGAGATGCTCCTCTACAAGAGTCAAGTCTGCCTTTACAGTGCTGGAGTTTAACCTGTTTTTTTTCATAGAATGATTTAGCCCTTGTTATAACAGGGGCCTGTTTGCTCTGCTCAAACCAGAAGGAAAACTGGACCACTTGAAGCTAAGCCACATATGGAAGATTGCACATAGCAGTAAACAGTTCCCTGACTTCATGTTAAGCCATTGCGCAAGAATAATACTTGAATGCTTAAGTGCAAGTGCATAGTCAAGTCTTGCATGACCTCCAGCTGCAAATATCCAGTTACCTGCCTACAGCCATGTTCCAGAATGATTTAAGAGCATATTATGCCAACAAAGAGAAGTCTTGGTTTTTAATTACCTAACATGCAAAGGCTGATAGAATACGTCAACTTCAATTCAGCCTTCAGTCTCCTCAGCTACACAGCAGGGCCAGCAGGCAGCCACACATCCCCTGCTGCCAAAGTCATCCCTCATTTGATATACCTGATCCCCAGTTCCTCAAAGCTCCATTCACACTGCTCATGAGATATTGTGGTATGGTATAGTCGCTCCACTCAACCCACCTGATGCTCATGTCCATTGATGTCCAGTGAAGCACACCTAGAAGCCATTCAAGAACCCCCAAATCATATTGCCCCTATTCAGAAGGCCATACATTCAGGCACTTCCACCATGAGGTGGAGGCAACAGGATTCCAGTCCAGGGGACCAGTTTTATTGCCTTCCTAGCACAAGTCAGAAAGCTTGCTGCCCACTGTTCCAAAGTAGGTAATGTAGCTGCTTTGTTTATAGTGTTTTCAGCTGTAACTGGCAAGTTAAACTGAGTTTGTCACAAGTACAAAAGAGGAACACTGAAAAGCTGCTCAATTTAATCTCCAGGCCTAGTCTTTGTGGAGCAGGTGACAAGAACAGAACACTGAAGAGATGCAGCATCAAGCCATGAAGCAGCAGCAAGCACCTTCTTCCAAGTAAGTCCACCTCAGTGGTGTATTTTTATCAGTTGGAGAAAAAAAATATAACCTGAGTGAAAACAGCACATGGACTGTAAGAACACCAGTAAGAGACTCGCTGTTCTGAGAAAAAACTCATCTGTCCTATTAAATACAGTCAGGTACTTTTAAGATTAGAAAGATCAAAGGTCAAGGCATGCAAGTCTCTTGAGCCAATACAGCTGAGCTGCTCACTGTGAGCTTTGCTGAATTCATTATTCATACAGCAAGGACAGTTTATTCAGTTTTGTTAGACACATTTTACAAACCACCTCGGAGGGGCTTGACCTAGATAAGCTTGTAATGTGAACTCAACTGTTGTTTATCCTTTAGGTTAATAAAGGACTTAACCTTTAAGTTGCAACTAAAACCAAACCTAACTGAGTTGCCTTCCTCCAGAAGAGGGCATTCATTTGCTGTATGCACAATACAGTCAGAAATGGACCTTTATCCATGGAAGTTCAAGAGGAAAGTCTGTTAGATGTATTACAGCTCCCAGTGTCCTATAGGTGCTTAGGCTTTAGACAAAGGTGACACAGCTCAAGTGACAAGTTCTGTAAGCCAGCAGACTTCCAGCTTCTGCTTCAAAACACTATTGGGTATTACAAAGCCAACTTCTGTTCACACAGAAGCATTTCCAGAGCAGGTTAACCATTCTTTCTGCCCATACAAGATAAGAGTAACAAAAAAGGAATTTAATTTGACAAGAATGAAGATTACAGCACCTTTTATTTAGTACAGTTCCCCCAGTCCAATGAGTTGCCTGACAAGATGAACTAGTTGTGGAAGACAATGAGTTTGTGATAAGTCCCTGTGAAACCTCAGGTCAACAGAGGTTCTGATATAGATCACATCTTACTTTTTTCAATGTCCAGAGATGGAATGCACAAAAGCAATCTAGTACATGTGAAAAATATTTTCAACCTCAAATTACAACACTAAGTGCTGAACAATATTCACTACTCCATCCCAGGAAGAAACACCTTTAATTTAGTGCTGTAATAAGCTTCATTGAACAACCATTTAGATTACTTTCACCAAGCAACTATGTTTTAAGCATCCAGTTACCAGCAAGATAGTTACTCTTCAAGTTTCTCTACTCCTTGGAGGCAGAAGATAGCTGTAATTCATGAGAAACTCCACAACCAGAAGAGAGCTCTTTTCCACAGTGACAGAAGATATTTTTGGCAACTGCGCTTAATTTAAACTGCATTAGAAAGTTCATTTCATTCAGCTGACAACAGAACCTGCTAAGCACTGACTTTTCCACTTCTAGACTGTTTTTGTTCAACAGACATGACCACCACTGCATAATTGACAGCAAAACTCTTGTGCTAGGTTGCTGTGCATAAGAAACAGTACATATAAAATTAACAGCGAGTAATAGATGTGGCAACTGCTTAACTTCATTTGCTTTTTGACACCTTACAGCTGACTAGCCAGCTAATGACTGAGAGGTAGCATATATGCCTCACCTATTGCAGGTCATGATTGTGTGATGGGACCCACCCTTATTCAACATTTTCATCTTCAGCAAGACAGGAGACAGATGCAGATGTTCTCACTTTCCAACAAGTGTTCCAATATAAACATAACTGATTAAACCAACACCTATTTCCACTATTCCAATACAATGGAAGGGAAGAATGACAGATGTAGAGTGTAATTGAGTCGAGACACAATACATGGAAGAAACACAGGAGAGCATTTCAGGGAGATGGTGATAATACTATTCCTTTTGAAGAAAGGCTTACAGTCATTTCCTCACCCCATACCACTAATTTAAGGATGAGAAGACAGACCCCAGCAAGGAATGCATCTAGCCTGTATTTAAATATCCATTTCTGCATTGCCTAGATAAGACGGAATTGAGTCCATAGGCTTGATTCATGAATGCTGTATTGACTAAACAGAACACAGAAGAAAGTTTGTTTTGAGTTGACTCTCAGCTGTCAGTTGCTATTTCTTACATGGAGTGTGGGGAGGAAGTCAGCAGACTTCAGTGTAAGAAATATCAGTGACAACTAAGAGAAGATGAAGACTCAAACCCTTTAAGTAGGTGTCATCTAGCCTTTCTGCAGTTTGCACCATCCAGGAGGGCAGCAACAGCGGGGGAAAAAGTGTTTGAACCTGAACAGCTGTGCTTGTTAAGGCCAATAGAGGTTCAAGAGAAACACAGAGAAACATTAGAAGGAAGTTAATACAAAAGTACATTTGTGTAACCAAGCAGAAGGACTGTACCTCTGAAACTATTTCTAGTTTTGAAGTTGGAAGATGGAGCCCATTTCAGTTTAAGGAGGCAAAGGTTTTGTTGGATACTGGAAATGGCTGCAAAGTTGTTTTCACATTTTGAAGGTGTGATATGCAAAGCAAAAGATAAAGGAGTCAATACAGACTTCCTTTCATGAATCCAGCCCTATATCCTTAGTGGTATTTTATCCATGCCACCTGTAGGTAGATATTTACAGTTCCAAAGCATCACAGTAAGCAACATCTTTCTTTAAAGCTTTTCTTGTTCTTGCCACTTTTCTTGCCATTCTTGTCTTTGTTTTCTGACATTTTCTTTGCTCTTATTTCTCTCATTAAATCAAAGAATACCTAGGAGGGAAAAATAAAGAAAGATTAAACAAGATCAGCCACCAGAAAGCAGACAAAAACTACTGCATTCAGCAACAAATAAAGATGTAGAACCACACTGTACTCAACACAGCAGAAGTAAGTCTAGACAAAGATTCCTGAGACAAACGTAACATCAGAATTTTGTAGTGTCTCGCAGTGACAAAAAGCTGCACAATCTTACCTAGTTATCAAAAAAAATTCAACAGCCCTGTTTTAAGAGCTTTTTATTGAACACCATTCTTGCACAAAAGAAGTATTCAGAGCTCATGAGAACAGTTGTCTCTGCCTAGCAAATATTTCCACTGCTGTTAACTATGGAAAGCAGACAGTCCAGTCCTTTCCACGCAGTTAATACTCTGAAGTAAAATGCACCCTTTTCTTCAAGAAGTCCTCGCTACAAACAAAATAAAGGGGATTGAAATTGATTTGTCCTCTATACAGGACAAGCACTCCATAGTCATAACTAATTTCTCTTCTAGAATATCCCACCACCACTGTTTATGCAAGAAACCAGAAGCAGAATAACACGAGAATAACTCTCCTATACCACCAAGGACAAGTCAGAACAGGACAGGGACACAGCAAAAAGTTCTTCTCACAATTCAAAGTAGTCTTGGCAGAAAACAAGAATAAAAAATTTAAGATCAACCACACTACATGTAGCTTTATAGGGAAAGGGGAACAATTTCTAAGTGTCCATAGCTTGTTATTTATTGATGTTATAAAAAGGACACACCCTACAAACAGAATAACATACTTAGAGAATCCTTACAACCATTTACCCAAAGTACTATTGAAAAACTATTGGTTCAGGTACGAACAGTTAAAACAATAGCATTAACTTGTTCTAGACCTCAGGTCCCCCTAAGCTAGGTATGTGCTTAAGTGCACACATTCCAGTAAGTTCATTGTTTCTTGGGGTTTTATTTAATAATCTAGGCTTTCAGTAGGCAAACTGTGGACTTGCTTTTGTCCCAGCAAGAGGCAGCTACTAAACAAGTAGCAATGATCTAATTGAGCAGATGTCATTTATCTTACCTTATCTACATTTGCTCTAGTTTTGGCAGAGGTTTCTACGTACTGCACACCCCATTCTTCTGCCTTAGTTCTAGCCTCTTCTACAGGCACTTGTCTGCGCTCCTCCAGGTCAGATTTGTTTCCCACTACCAGTAAAGGGATTTTATCTTCCTCAGCCTTCACACGCAGGATCTGTTCCCTAATGCATTAGGAATTCAAAATAAAAATATCTGTGTTAGTTAGTAGCAACAAAACTCCCACACTTAATGTGGAGTGGATCAAGTGGTCTGCATATTATCAGTGTTTATAACTGGGTATTTCCCAACAGTTGGACACATACTTTAAATTTATTCCACTATTAGTTATGAAAAAAGCCTCACACTTCTAGGAAGGCAGTTTTACCATTCAGTTAGTGAGTAATCAGGCTCTAGGAAAGATGAAGAGTATGGCAGAAGAGGAACTGGCAGCAGAAGTTCATATTTGAATGAGGAAAAGAGTAGAAGTGCCATGTTTGCCAAGTTCCACCTTGGCATTCAATCACCATCTTTAATTCACAGTCTGCATCACATCTCCATATAGGTCTGGGCAACGTCAAGTCTTTGCCAAGGTTGCAAACAGCCCAAGTAGCTGGCAGAGATGTTTCCTAATGGCTACGTAAGCTTTACCCAAAGGAGAGAGTTACTACACGACTCAAAACTAAAATCTAGCAACCTTCCTCCTTCAAAGACTCCAGGAAGATATTCAAACTGTCAGCATTAAGCTGGCATGCTACGAGGATGTACTGGCATCCAGGAAATGGAGTGATAGAGTGATGTTGCATACCGGTCTCAGTCTGTGCTGTTACTGAGGTAAAACACAAGTTGAAACCAGACTGACACATGCTGCTGCCCATCTAGGATGCTGGAAGAACTCTACCACTCTACACTATTTTTAGATTACTTCATTTTGCTATGAAGAAGAGCTAAATGAGGCATGAACACAGTGCTACACCCTCTCATCTCACTGAGTTACCACAGTACTTCAGATGCCTGCCTTTTCCTTCTACAAAATGACAATGCATGGAGAATACATGAGACTCTAAAATAGCATTAACACTGAAGCAGACAATCTGCTGTTGCATTTAACTGCACCTTCACACATTTTCAGATAACAGAGGCACTGAAAGCAAACACTGAATGCACAGCATCAGCAAGAGAGCTAGGGTTTAAAGACAAGCCTACAGTTTGTTCAGTACTCAACTTTTTTTCAGCTTAGGCTTAACTGCATTGTCTTGGGACAAGTATTAGAATTCTGGAACCTAAAGGATCAATAATACCAACCTGCAGTTTGGCCTGGGATGCTGGTGACTCATACTACCCACTCCACACTCCTTCTTGGACCAAGGAGCATGTTCTTGAATGTCAGCCTAAATACTCCATTTAACCAATTTCACTATTTGTAGTGAAATCAAAAAGTAGGATATTCTGCATCACAAACCTCTTAGGCCCTTCTTGCCCATCTTCAGGGCTAGCATTGCTTTTTCATTGTTTTGCTGTGCTGGAATCTTGAACCAATACACCATTAACCTCGTTACAGAAGTCTGACAAAAAACCCAAACTGCCAAGATAAATACTCCTACTCTTTTTCATTCAAAGCCTTAAACCTTGGGTTTAACATTAGATTTCACTTATGCACATAAGCCAAAACCAAGCGCTTCCACTTGTCTCATTTTCTTTGTCTTGAGTGTTACCTGACCTTTTCCTCCATCTAACATTAGGAAGAGTCCTTGTACTCAGTTTTGCAGTCCTGTAACAGTTGAACTGTTGGATCCTTTCAGAGCTCCAATTACAGCAAACTAAGCTCTGCTTGTGTGTCCCATGACCGTCACCTTTCTGAAGCAGAACAAAGTCACAGAAGTATTATGTGATGAAAGAACAGTATTGTTATATCTCGTAGAAGATTTTGTGGTCTTCCACTACTGCTGAAACACTATGACATGTTAAGAACCTCGACCAAAGTTCTGGAGTGGAAGGGGAGTTTGCCTTAGCTCTAAGAAAAACCTAGAAATAAGTGTCCTCAGCTGCAGTACTTCTATTACCAGTTAGTATTTGTTAACCTCGTACCACTGAAGCAAAGGGAACATAAGGCAGATCGATAAGACACCTTTTACTCTAGCAAGTATCAGGAACTCCTAAACTTTCCCTATGCTTTGGGAAGTTTTCCTTCAAGTTAGAGAGCAGTTCCAGGCAATCTCCAGTTTACCTTCTACTGAGACAACAGGTATTACCAAAAAGAGAACAGTTGCCCTGAAGAATGTGGCTACATGGATTCTAAAACCAGAAGAGTGGTTTAAATCCTTTTCTATTTACTCCCTGCACCACACAAGCAGTTTCTGCGGTCAATCTGGTGCCAATTTTTACATTAGAACTGCTAATCCCAAGAAGGAAAATGGAAGTTCTTACTACTACTGTGTGTCTTTCTAGGAATACGTCTGCCTACAATAGCAATGCTTGGCTGCCAACCCTTGTTTGGCACCAATCCATACCTGAGAGTGGAGGCTAATCCTTCCCTTCCTTAGAGCACCTGCTTCTAGCAGTAGCAATACTGTGTCTGAAATCTGGCCAAAATACAGACTTAAATCCAGAAGTACTGTTCTAAGATAATTAAACTTCACATCCATGAAGACTAAAAATTGGCTGGAATATGCTTGTTTTAAGAGTCCAAGAATCTGTTACTTGCCTGAAGTTGCTGCTGGCATAATGTACTCATAAAGTTGCAGGCATGAAGACAACTAAAGCCAGAGGGTGAATGCTGTGGGTTAGGTCATCAATTACTGAGAGCAAAATGGTTTCAGGTGTCACTTTTATTCATCAAATTGTAACAGACAAAGAATAAAGAGCTGTAGCTTTTAGGCAGAGTTGTCAGAGCAACACAGGAACTGGATAACTTCCCCTGCATAGGAGAGAAACTACTCACCGAAACTCCGCTGTTGCCGTGAAGGATTCGTGCTCTGTTATTGAAAATACAAGAAGAAACCCTTCCCCACTGCGGAAATAGTTATCTCTGATAGCTGCATAATCCTCCTGTCCTGCTGTGTCCAGAATGTCTATCTGAACTTCTTCACCATCCAGAACTACCTTCTTTCTGTAGCTGTCAGCCTTGGTAGGTTCATAGTCTTCTACAAACTGACAAGAAAGAGATTAGTGTTTAGAATTACTGTCAAACAGTTTCAGTATTTGTCCATCTTCCTTCTTTCACTTCAGTGACATTTAAGTTCCCCAAAATCTTCTCATATTTCAGTCGCTAGCAAGTTCCACCGCCTGTTTTTTTTAGTTTTACTATTAAAAGCAAATTATTTAAGCCCTTAAATACATCAAAGAGCTAATTTGCATAGTCAAGTTTTGCTACACAAAACACTGTTCAGCAACTTTACTACAATTTAGGAACAGAGTTTCAGTGTAAGTTACCAGCAATCTGCTGGCATTATCTAGTTTTCCCACTTGAAAAAAATGCATCGGAATATACTTCAGGAACAGGTATCTGAACTTTTAACAGGTGTAGATCAGAGCATCCAGCTGCTGAACATGCAGAGTGTGCCTGCTCCATAATTACAGAGGCACATACTTTAGTCCATTCAGTATTGATCAGATCCACAAAGCCACCTGCCAGTTCAGCTTAGCTCAACAGCACACATCCAGCAGAGAAGTAGAGAGGTAAAGAGCCTCTCAGCCTCAGAACACAACAATTAAGCCAAATTAAGCTGGCTAGCTTTCATTAATGACCACATCACCTGTTCAGATACTTACACTACTTTATTATGTGCGGATACCCTAAAGACAAAAAGCTAACATTTGAATTACAAATCACATATTCCTTCCCATACTAGTGTGGGCTGCCTAATCTAGCTTCCTGTATATCAGTATGGAAGATTTCATGCTATGAATATGCCTACCACATCACCTGGCTCAGAATGAGCTAGAATGCTTACTTCTGACTTCAGCCTTAACTGAACCAAATTACAAAATTAAAGTTCAACTCCAAGTAGTAACAGCTTCTGTACACAAGCACTTGTACATTATGCATGACTTCTGAAGACTGTTCTTTCACAAATAAGCATCAATTTTGTCACCTCTAGCCAGAGATGTTCCCAGAAGGCACATCTCCCAGCTTTCTACATTCTGCTCCTGCCAGTTGGGTCATCAGGTCTTTTGCTCATCACATTTAGTTCCCCAGTCCCACAAAAAAAAAAAAGGCTTAGCAGGCTGTATGAATCTGTGCTTTAGAGAAGCTGAACCAAAGTTACTTACCTCATCATACATAAACTGAAGTGTGAGTGCAGATTTGCCCACACCTCCACTGCCAACCATAATTACTTTATGGAGGGCCAAGGAACTCTGATTCTTGCTCTTGCTGGCAGCCATGGTCCTGCTTGCCACAAAGTGCCAGGCAACCAATTAGATCTGCAGAGAGAAGCGGCACAGTCACCCCTCCATGACACTGGTGACATCAGGGTAGCATGCAGGTAAAGTGTCTCACAAGTGCTGAAAGACTGGATTAAAACCCTGGCCTGCAAGCCTAAAGGATGGGCCACTTCAATGCACTGGCATGCAAACCATGCCTAAAGTATGAGTAGGACAAGGTATTAAAACAAATACCTTCTATTTGTTACAGCAGTGTAATTAACAAAAGTGCCAAATGTTTCTAGCAAGCTACTCTTATTTGTAAATCCAACCTACAAGACTACTGTCTAGAGCAATTTCTAAAGAAAAACCCACTCTTTCTCAAATGACATGAAATTAAGTGTTTTTTATTGTTCTTGTTATAAGGCATTACACCTTTCTAAAACATTTCTTCAACGTTGATACAGCTATGCCTTAGATCTGCTCATAGGCAGAAATCTGGCTTTTGATCTTCTCCCTACGCAGGCTAAGAAAACAGCAGAGATACACAGTAAATTGGCAGGAACAAGTTGCAAAAGCTTCTAGCAGGAAGTCTTATGACATGGCATTAGCATTTATTTTACACTCTTCCTGCCTTTTTGATGCTGCAAATCTAATTTGCTTAGAAAAAAAAAAAAATCATGCTTTACTAAAAAAAAAAAAAAAAAGTTCCTATACTTCGCCTGATGTTGCAAAGACATAAAGGAGTAAGCTTCAATAAACAAGCCCTAGCTAACAAGCCTCTGTTTGTGTGTTATGCAAGCCTAGTAATTAAATGCTGGAGGGTTCTTAAAAATAATGCTGCCTCTTTTTTTTGGTTGGTTGGGTTGTTTTAAGAGTAGCTGGACACAGTAGTTGTACCAGAAGCACAAGCAGCAACTGCCACTCTGATTAGCACAGAGCAGCATCTCTAAGGACAGCACACTGAGGATAAAAGCAGAAATAAGTGAAATAAAGATGTGTCACCAGTCAGGATTCCCCCACACAGAGAAAAACCCAAATATGAATATTTCAGACATATGATGTGTATATGGGAGATGGCAGGATAGAGACTCTTGTGTCCTCAGAGCACCACAAAGGACCCCAGCTGCTCCTATCCTGGCAGAGAGCTATAAGGAGACCAGCAGACCACTCAGAAAACACTGCTACAGGAAGTGGCTGTACCAGCCTTGATTTATAGCAGCACACTTTATTCCAGAAGCACAGAGGCAATGGACCTTCCAGGAGTCTCAAATTTACCTGGACACAATTACTCTAGAAAAACACTGCAACTGCCACATCATCAAGTGCTACTGTATGGAAACACAAGGCCAACAGTAGATCTTACTGAGTAGTATATTGGAAAAAGCTTCAGGACAACCAGCTGCCCTAAACAAAATTAACAAGAGACTAAGGGATCATCAGCCTACAAACATGACATAGGATTATTTAGCTTGGAAAGGGACCTTTGGATACTGTCCAGTCCAAACCTCTCCCTGAAAGCAGTTTGCTCCAAGCAATCCAGTTTATGTGCCCTGGGTTCTGACAATTCCATGACCAGTCTGGACAACTGCCCATGCAGTACACTGATAGTGACTATTTTTTTTTCCCTTGTCATGACTTGATGTTCTGAAAAGCAACAAATCAAACTAAGTTCTCATTGAGCCATGGATGCAAGAAGAAACATGCAAACAATCAAGAAGTGCCCTCAGGACAGCATTTTTAAACATCTGAGCAGCAGTATTTTTCCATGCAGAGTTTTTTTTACTCACACCTGTTTGCTATGTACATTTAGTACAGCAATGCAAATTAATCATCTTTAAGTGCTCAATCTGGGATAAACACTGGTAAGTGAAGACAGATATTTTCCTCTGGTAATCTTCTCTATTATGTTATACATCAGCTCCCTCATCCAGGACACTCCTTAGTACAGAGATGGGGCGTGACAATTCCTACTTCTCTATGGGTTCTCCCTGTACAGCACAAACACACTTTTGTTGGGAACAGTGAATTCAGCCATTGCCACAGATATTGATTTTTAACTCTCAGTCACTAGAGAGGCAAGAGAGGAAGAGAACATTTCCCTGCCAAGGGAATGCGAAAAAACACAGCAGGGAGCATCTGAACTCTACAAGTCGTTGCTTAGCCTGTTGTCCACACAGTCTACAGATGGTAAACTAAGCTTGCTTGGACATAAACACCCAAGACAAAAGAGTTACAGATTGGCCACACAATGAGTTCAGGGACTTTAAGTGTTCTAGAAATAACACGGCTTGCTCTTAAATGCTGTTTTGTCCTAGTTCAAGAGTAGTCTGGCTTTCACAGTAGTAGATAAGTTGCTTTCTAGAGTGTGACTCTTAGCTGCTTTTCAGTATAACTGTGACTGGTTTAACCTGTGAGTATTCTTTTATCAGACATCCTAACGTTGTTGTAACAGTTGTGTTATCTAACACAAAGTTTTCAAATTATATATTTTTCTGGCATCACAAACTCAAGAATATGTAACAGGCAGCAGAACTAAGTCCACTGTGCTATGCAACAACAATAAAGGCATAATTTACTAGTAGCCAAGAGAAGAGATTTCTCTGTCGTGTCAATACAAGTACCACATCTTTACATGGTCATGGTAAATTAATTGCTGCCTTTTAGGAAAAATACTGACAAGCTCGATTCAGTTAATCCTAGAGGTAAGTGAGGAAAATATTTAAATCCTTCCTTCTCTATTCCACCCCAACAATGGCCTGTAGAAACTGCAACGTCAGCCTTACAGTATTACCCGATTCATAATCAGAGTATAATATTAAACAAAACCCACCCGAGAGCATAAAAATTTGCAGTTTGATTGCATCTAAAGCTCTTCATGGCCCAGACACTTGATCTTCCCTGCAGAGCTGTTCCAAGTGCCACTTGAACATTTTAGAGGATCAGGACTACATGAACGCTGTGAATGCAGTGGTATACTCACAACACAGACCCTGTGCAGTGTGCACTCAGTGAGGTCCCAGAAGCTTCACACAAAGCAGCTCTTCTTTGGTGGCACCAGAGGGAGTGTGGCCCCTCCAGCCCAGAACAGCCAGGCAGTGCAGAGGCAAGAACAGAGGACAAGGCAAGGCTGAAACAGTGTGACACAGGATTAACACAGTCAGTATCACAGCAGAAGCACCAGTGCTTACAGAACAGGCTAACAGCACATCACTGCTGCAGAAATGGGCATGGTGAGATGATAATAGGAATCTTCTAATAAAACAACAAGAGAAGACATTGGAGCCAACTGTTTGTTTATTTTTATCTCCACCTCTGCAGCCCAAGAAAACAGTTTATACAACATGGTTCAAAGCTCACATCTAGCAGTTCCTTGAGGTAAAAAAAAGTTTAAAAATATTTTTTGAAAAAATCTATTAACACAAGTGGAAGCTCTCTCCTCTGTTATCTCTGAATAGGCAAGGTTGAATTTTCCTCCTTTCTTCCTCTTCTGTACATTAAGCATCCTTGAGGCAGTCAAGACACCGAGATTAACTCATCTGTTCACAGAAAAAGAAGTCTTGGGAAATCCAACCACTTCTAAAAAATGGAGCCGTATCTAGAAGAACCTGTGACAACTGGAGTTGCTTTAAAACATTACTCAATTCCCCCCAGTTTAAGGGGCATAGAATTAAGGCAAAGGGTTTTAGTGCATCTGCTGAAGAGCTCACTCTGAGTAGGTGTCCAGACAAGACACCTGTGGTAAGATGCCTTCTCTCCCCTATTGCTCTTTTCTTGTCATTTGGGCACAGTTTACCTTCCAGCAAGATTCACCCTCCTCTGACAGGATAAGAAGCAATCCATTGGGTAGTCAGTCAATCTATTTAATTTCCATCTGTCATTTTACCCTCAGGTTTAATGATACCATGTTTACTTGGGGGAGTGAGGTAGGGGAGGTAGTTTCTTCTGGTTACTATTCATCCTGCTTTGAAATAAACTGCTAGACAGACCTCATGTTAGAGAATAAACTTTTTCTAGCAGTCTTTCTTCTTTAAGAAAATAGAAGTAATTACCTGTTTGATCTGTTTTAAAAGATAAGGATTAAGCCACTGACTTGATAATGCTGCAATTATTCTATAATAGGTAACACACAACCTTATGCACAATAAGAGCTTTGTGATGGGTGAAAGATGCTCTTCAGATCAAGAAAGGAAGGTTACAGCAGCCACAGGCTGCCCACATGAAGCACAGAATCTACAATTCAAACCATAGGAGTTACTAATCAGCTGTTTTGATTTAGACTTCTGAAGATCTCTGCCTGGCCACAGGACTAATCAAACCATGCCACCTTCAATGTAAGATACCTAACTCTAAATTCACCAGCTATTTCAGCCTTCCCTTGTCTTTCTTATCTGTTTAGATTACAATTTCTGCAGCTTAACTAAAGCCCCCTGCACAATGTTGTGTCATTCTTGGCTGGTCCCTTGAAACTGAGTGCTTCAAGGCAAATGTTTATCAACAGCTTAGTAAACTGCTTCTTCTCCACCCTCTCCTCAACCTAAACATTAACAGTTTACAAACAGGATTGGTTTACCTAATACCAAGATTCAAAGACTACAACTGAATAGCTACACTTATTTCAAACCAGACCACACTTTCACATCCCTGTTTATTTCACGTGCATTAAGATACCACAGCTGCAGAACACTTAAGGGAAAAAGCTCCTCACTTCACAAGAAAGAAACTTTGCTACAGTTCATCCAAGCACATAAGAAAAAAAAAGAGAAGCTTCTCTAAGTCTACCTGTTTTCCAATAAATATTCCACTACTGCAATAAAAGAATCTGAGACCCTCCAAATCCTTTAATTGGAATTGCTGCTAGCTCTTCCATCCAGTTTGAGATTTAAAACTGAAATAAAGCTCTAAGCTCAAAATTGCTGAGATCAGCCCTTGTTCTCTTACTGTGCAGCTGATGTCTTTAGACATTTTTTTTCACTGCTATCTTGCCACTGAAAGCAGCCATTCTTTGGATTTTAAAACAGGATTCTAGAAACCCTTAGCCCAAGAGCTTGACAGAGGAGCTTTGTTAAACCCTTCAGATACCTAATTTTAAAGGAAAATCTGGGTATTCAACCTATTATAAAGACTTAAATATGATGTCATCAAAAGCAAGCACAGAAAGAACAAGGTATTGCAACAGTATTTTAGTGATCCTCATTTATCAGAATATGAATTAGAGACTTTGAAGTGTTTGGTTCTGTGATATGCCCACAAGAACGCAGTCACAGAAATTCCCTGGATCACAAAACTAATTAACAGTCTCACTGAGCTATGAATTGTAAGAGCTCCTCAGCCATTCTGAGGTTACCCAGAAAATATTTATGCACTGAAATTCCATTAGCTTTCAATGAACTCTAAATGCTCCAACTGGTAATTCAACCAAAAAAAACATTTCAGATTAAGTGGCATATTTAATGCCACTGAAAATTTTAGGATATGCAGGCTGAAAAATTACAAATGCTATTCTGTCCTCTTTTGCTGTACTAATATCCTACCTCTTGGCCTATATCCAGTTAACGGTTTCCAAGCTCAACAGAGATCATGCTGTGTTCGGTAGAAATTCCTGCTTGGGAAATCCTCATATCCCACATAATGCTGGACCTTTCTACCTTCTCAGTTGTGCTTACAGATTTTTCTGGGCCGCGTTTAATTGGATCAAGGAATTAATTTGGCTTGAGATGTCTCACAGAGCACATTGGGGGAGTTTCAGAGTCCCCATTTACATCACCCAATGCTGCCATCACCATCCCCTGAACCTCAGTTCCCTCCTCCTTGCCCCTGGCTGTTCCAGCCCATCTCCTCCTGCAGAAGAGTCATTCAGCACAGCCCACTGGGCCTGCCAGTCACATCTGCAAGGCCACACACACCTCAGTGCTGATGTGAAGGGAGAAATAGTTTATACAACTAAGGCCAAAGAAGGTGGAACTACAGCAGCCAAGCAGGTATTTATATTGCTGCAGAAACAGGGCAGCTCCCTGACCCTGTTCACAATTCACTCCTCAGACAAGGGGCAGCCACCACCCTGCTGCAGTAGTGGGGCTGAGCACTGGAGTGAAATCCAAGCCTCAGATTTGCTTTTGGTAATTAGGCATTTTCTATCTCCAAGATCTACTAGTAGACTTGCAGTTGCCACGATAAGGGCATTGGACAGGAAATTCAAAACAGATTTTGAAAACTTAATACTTTATAATATCAAGATGAAAAGTAAGAATTTAAGGGAAGGAACTACTTTACTCTGTACACGAGAAGGAATTTAACCTCTTCATATAGGGCAGATACTTGTTCAAAATGGCGACAACCATAGCCCTAAATATTACAGGAAAAAAACACAGAATACATTTACTTGATACACTGAAAGTTACATTATACCAGTTTCAATCAATTATTATTAGTTACAAAACCCGACTAACGCCCGCAGAACTGTGTGCGCACTTAGAGACATCGGCTGTCACAAATATGCTCTGGTAGGAGCTGCATACACACTGCTAACAGACACATGAAGCAAGACCAGGACCGGCAAGTTCACTGTGGTACAGTAGTTAAAGATTAAACCAGAACCTGAAGCCAGGTCATGATTACTCTCCATCTCCTACAAGACTGGGGGGATTATAGGCACAGACTGAAGAACAACTTCAATTCAGAACTGTTTTTCACCAAATGAATCAGATCGAACTATTAGCTTCCATAATAAGACTGCAGACTGTGAGATGAAGTTGTACTGCAGGAGAGTCCCTAAGACTTGCTCATCTGGAAAATACCACAGGGAGTATAAAAACTGTATTTTTAATATAGCTGTGATCAGAAGCCCTCTCTGCATACATGAAGAGGACACAGATATCACACTAAAATAGTCTAACAGTATCAACAGCATCAGACATCCAACCACTGGTTACCAGCCAGTTAGGATTAAGAATCCCTACTAGTGACCCTGGTCTCCACACTATATCTTACTTTTCACTATTCCACACATTTGCATGCAAAGTCATCTCCAGCTCTTCACTTAGACTAAAAAGCTTTAATAAGATCAAGTGATTTTGAGAAGAATGAACTTAGCATACAAAAGACTTTTTGGCACCTACAGTTATGTAGAACATGAAGAACAAGAGACTCTCAGGTGCATTGCTCCTTTAACTGATCATTGTCCTTGCAACCTACAAAGTCTAGCACACTGCTCTTTCCAACAGGTTATAGCTACACTTGGAAAATTTCACCTTTTAAGGCTCTTTTCAGATAAGGAGCACCACGAACAGTTATCCATTTTAAATACAAAATACCTGTATATACTCACATTCCCCACAATTCCCTCCATCCTTGCCAAACACAGCCTAACTCTTCTTACAAGTTCTCAGAGATGCATCAGTGGAGCTTGGACAGCAAATGTGACAGCATTTAATTTACAATTACTTACTATATGAAAATTCTTAAATATATGCCTTCTCACATCATTCAGTACAGCACCATTCTAGATTACTCATTACAAATAGACAGACATTACCTTACACATCAGCAGTAATCTCAAGCCAATAACCTTGCTAAGAATAATCTTCATGTATAAGGAAAACTGGAACTAAATCCTGTCCAAGTCTGTAGCAAGGTTGCAACCTTCAAAGATTTAGTCACAGGAAAGAATCAGTCTGATCAGTGGCTTAGAAGAGCAACACTTTATAGCAACCCTTAAAACTCAGCTCTTATGCTCGAGTGAAATATAAGCAAATGTAAATCCCTGTTCCTAAGGAACTTAAATATTTTAATTTCTTTGTTTGGGGAGTTTTTTCAGGGATTTTTGTTGTTTGCTTGGTTTTGGTTGGCTGTTTATATTTAGAATTCCATCAGAGTGAAAGAAAGATAGTCAAGTAACTTGTTTCTGAGAAGTAGTTCAGAGAAGAAAAAAGATTTCCCTCAAACAGTGCTTTTAAGGCACTGGAGCACACTCTTCCCCCCACTCCCCTGAAAAAAACACATTCATCTATATTTAGGTAAATGAGGTTTCAGTGTCATGCTATAAAGCTAATGCTCTTAACAGCCAGGTATCAACAGTATCAAGAGATTGTCATTGCATGTAGGCACTACAGTTACAATAATTGCCTCACTGTTGCACACATAGCATGGCATCATAGTTACATAGAGTTTTATGAGGAAAAAAAGTAAGAAACTGCTCTCCACATTATTTTCCATATTACTCAGTACAGAGCAACTAGTAGAGTGTATGTAGTACCAAACAGAATATACTCTTTATTTCAGCAAGATAGTGACTGATAGTGACTTTTCACCTGAAGTGAAAGTCATAAGACAGTAGTGCCATTACACTAAAATCACTTCTTCCATAGGGAGATATCTAAGCAGACCTTTCCAAGTACTTTCAGAAAGCCTCCAAGTCTAATATCAACACCCAGAAGACATATTGCAGACAGACTACAGCAGAGAGGTATCTACTATGTTGCTCTTAGCCTGCAAGATCTCGCTAGAAAACCTGATAGAAATCTTCGACAAGCACAAAGACTGAGTTAATATTATTAATCAGCATTACTGTGCTAAGAGTTTGTCACTGTGGTGATAACAGTCTAGTTGCCTAATTACTTTGGGTGAATTATGTTCACACTAGTTAATTTGGCTCCTACCAGAAAAGTGACACTCGGGCAACAGACTTATTCAACAGCCTCACTCCCACTGACTTGCAAAGTGTATTTCAACTATAGTTCCTTTAAAAGTTCACCCATGCAGAACCACGTCCATCTTTGATACACAGCATACACCAAGTTCACCAAACCACTAAGAGACAGTGGTGACATGCTTCACATAGTTAATCTCATTCCAGTTCTTAACTGGATCTCCAGGAGCCTAACAAATACAACAGCCAAGTCAAAGATCTCAGATCACACGATCAGTGTCTTAATTGGCATAGCAGAGCTCAAAACAAGCAAAATCTTACTTCAGTACCAGGTAACAACATGGTTTTAGTTACCCCAGTGAAAAAGCTGCAACTATATAATCCATAAGAAAGTTATCACTACCACTGATTTCACAAACTCCAACAAACGCCAGTTCAACCAAGAAGCGTGCTACAGACCTGCAGGAGCTCTCACCACTGTTACCCAGTCCTGGAGCTGTCAGATCCAGCCCACTGGTCTCTCAAACACAGCACCAGACACTGCAGACAGGCCACAAGCTGCTACTGTTCCTCCCCCAAAGGATGCATCTCACTAGATCATGCTTCCCTAGTGAACTGGATGTCTGGGACAAATCACAAGTCCAAACATTATTTAGGTAATACCAGCAGATGCAACTGTCTCTGCCCATACAATCACATTCCCTGCTCACAATCTGAAATTAATGTCTCATGCTCACATCTCCATTTGGGGAAATGTAAGCCACTGTTGAGACCACATTTGATGCAGATAGGCAAGTAATAATCCTCCAGCCTGAGCTCACTCTTAACCATAGAATCCCAGCTTCCTAGGAGCATTCAGGGATCATCTTCCTATAGCCTATGAAAGTATGTCCACTATTTTAAGCACTTCACTTAGGGGTTCACAGATGTGTACCATGAGTCACTAAGCTCCCTCAACCAGGCAACATCACACAAGTGCCAAGCACTGAACCTTTCCCTCCATCTTTCAATCAATGCATTTACATCACACAAAGCAACAACAGTCACATTTAGTACCCATAATTAAGCTGCTGTGTTAAGTCACCTTTAAATAGATTTCTTTACTCCCATTTCCCCAGTCAGGTGGAGTGAATACCATCCCAGGGTATTCTGCATGTGCAAGAAGCCTCCTTTCTACTGGACTAGGAGCCAATGTTTTCAATAAGACAGTTTTCCAGACTACTGTATTCATATATTTTATACCAAAGCCAAAAGCAGTAATTCTATCTTCAAATGAGAACTAGATTATTATACCAGTCCCAGGGTCTTATGCAATTTCAGTATCCCCATAGTTAAGAAGACTAAAAAGCCATGGATAGTTTTACTCATGAGAGAAGCACTATCCTTGGTCTCCCTCATGGAGTACTGTGCCTACCACTATAAAAGCATTTACAGCCAAATGTGTGCTTTCCAATACAGCCTCCAGAGTGCTGTAGAATGAAGAGTGGTACAATATAACATGCTTGGTAACTCTGGGTTTGGGTGGCAGACTATTAACTCAGAACCACTTGACTTCAACACAGAGAATTAGGACACATTTAGTTCAGGACACTTCCCTTTACAACCTAGCAAATTATAGGTCACATGAACATACAGAACTAGTGCAGAATATAAACTGCACATTTGTTCTTGTGTGCTCCTGGAGATATTTCCTATCTCTGCAAAGCACTTTATCAGAATAAAAAAAACACCCTACTATTCTGATACACAGCCAGTTCATCTCACAGCTCATGGCTTTCCTGGGAAATCAGCACAACAGGGTGCTTCCATACATGAATCCATGCAGTACAGGGAATGAGCTAGAGATGTTGGGCGTCTGTGTGTAGCTGCAGGGGTTAGAACCTCACTGATATCACAGAGATGAGCTGGTATAGCTCTCATGGTGACAGTGCTGCTGTGTGGATGGCTAGGACAGACTGCAAGGCAGGAGAGTTGTCTTTCCTGTGAGAAAAGCTGGAGTGCACAAAGCTCTGCCTAGAGATGATAATGAGCCAGTTTATGGGTCAGGAGTAGCACAGTCAGCAGGAGGGCTGGACTAGGCAGTCTCCACAAGGGTCTTCCACAGCCTCAACAACTTCAAGTCAAGTCTGTGCCCAGCAATGCAGTTGCTACAAATCTTTTCTGTGGGAAGGCCCCTTCTTCAACTTGCACAAATAGTACAGCAGAGCTAGAAAACAAAGCCAATCCATCATGACTAACAATTAGAAACCTTATCTAACACTTATTTACAAGAGTATAGCAGGTTCATGTTCTGCTATGGCCCCTGTTATACTATGATATTAGATGATGTTTGAAGACAGTTGTAAATACTTAAGGAAAGGAGCTGGACAGGAACACTGCTTGATTACTGTTTTACAAGCTAGATGAAGATAAAGATGCACAGTATCACCACCAACTGGTCTGCCTAATAATTTTTTTAATTAGTCTCCTTTTATTATAACTTGAGAACAGATTCAACCAATAATGTCTACTCTGAATTTAGTTTGCCTTATAACACAAACTTAAAAGTAAATTGCCAATGTCTGCAGAACTGTTTAAAAAATAAAATTTATTCCTGTGTTTTGAAACATGATAAAGTGCAAAGAGAGATGGGAATGTGCTGTCTTCTCAAACACCATTCCCTTAAATTACTTGGCTAGTCTATTTTACGACATGGTAGATAAAAGCAGAAAGCTGCCATAAAAGTCAATCAGTGAGATTTCTTGGTGAGTACACTAATGAGAATTCCTTACCTACCTGAAATGAGATCTCACAGTAAGCCAAGTAAATAGCAGAAGAGTACCATCATGGAGAGGAGTTTCTTACTGCAGCAGCAGTTTAGTGGAAAGGTCGTATCACAGATCACTACATACTTTACAATTATTTCATTTTAATCAGTGAGCAGCTTCCCCAGTTAGCAAAACCACCTCTTTTCTGGAAAGCTGAGGCAACTTTATCTAAAACAACTTCATTTGTCAAATGTCTGCTTTAGACTGGTACCCAAGACAACATCCTCTGGAGCAGGGTTGCACTAACCTTATAAAACACCTGCTTAAAAAAAAAAAAGCCACTTTAGTGTGCGTTCTGCAGGATGAAGTCCAGGATTCAGGTAATTCCTACAAATAACGTTTTAAAGTGCTTTGTCATATTAAGTATAATCCTGTAATGTAGTACTCTATAACAATCTTGTCTATAAAGTTGGATTTTCTCTGTTAAACCTGTGATTCAAACCATCACCTTGGGGAAAAAAAAAAGTAATCAATATTAAATCCAAGTTGGAAACATTCTTTAATATGTCCATCTACCATACCCAAAACCTAAGTCTAGGTCTCCAGTACTCTTCTGAAAAATATTCTTTCACTATAGGTAAAAATATATACAGAAAGAGCTAGAAGTCAAGGAAATCACATCATTTGCTTAACTCAGCATGTTCTCAGCTTTCCAGTTCTATGCTTTGACTTCAGATTAGTTTTGACACATTCCAAATTTAAGAAGAACATATTAAAAACTCCAGTTTTGCTGCATTATTAGTGGCCTGAAACATTTAACACTAATCACTTCAACTGACAGCAGCTCTAATTCAAAAAGTAACGGCTGACAGTATTAAGACTTTAACAAATGCTTATAATCCCAGAACTGATTTTTTTCGGTCTCTTGACTTGTGATCCAGCAAAGATTCCTAGTCAGGACTGCATTTCCATTAAGTCTTGTATTTGTGTAATCACCCATTATTCCTTTGTCAACAACTTCAACAAGGAAGGGCTCAAGGTTCCAGAGAAAACAGTTGAAGTTCTAAGCAAGCACTTTGTTACCATAAAGAATCAAGTAGCTACTTACACATCAGCCTAAATAACATTCTCTCATTACACAACTCCATGACTTTCATTTTGACAGGTCTTGAAAAACACATTTGCACATCTCAAGCACAAGAGATAAAACAGATCCTCTAATATTACTATATTAAAGCAGTATTTGGAAAAACATGAAGAGATAAATCATGAATTATACCGACTTATCTTGCTTAAATGACATGACAACTTGATATTTCTGGGGCAGGCACAGAGGAAAGTTGGTTAGTACTGTTTAATGGGCTAAAAGAGCTACTAACAAAATGATTGCTCCTTAGCAGCTACTAGCAAGGACTTTTAAAATAAATTTTCTTAAGCCTCTTATCAAGAAGCAAGCATCAACTGTATCATACTACAAAGCCACAGAATTTACTATTACCACTAGGAGAGTGAAACAGCCAAGACTGTTTGCTGACCTTGCTGCTCCAAGCAATAGCAGGCAACAAGCAATGGAACCTTATCTCCACTGCTTGACAGTGATGCAGAACAGTTGGCAGAGACATGGGGCTCAAAGGTGGATGAAGGGAGAGAACTTAAAAACTGCAGGTTTTTATCAGCAGGACAGCATTTCCAACTCAAGACAGAATGAGTTTGAGAATCTAAGTTGCTGTATAACCTGGCTGATAATTAGGATCAGCACCTCTCCTAAGTCAGTTATCCAAAGTTACTTGAAGTCAGGCACACAGGGAGTGAAGAGCAGCAAGCACCTGCATTTATCTACTTCTGTGGCCTCCCCAGCCAGTGTCTTTCACTCAAAGCCCCAGACACCAGCACTGTCATCCCGAGTTGCTTGCTACAGCAACAGGCACATGACACCTACTGACCTCGGGCACTGTTTGTCCTGATACCACTGTGCACTTGCACTCCCATGGGTGCTTAGTGCCTGCTCAGCTGTCATAAGAAACAGGCTCCTTCAGTACCCTTGCTGAGAGAGGCTATTAATTCACATGAATTCGTTGTGTAATAGAAAGCAATTCATTTAATCAGTCACATGGAGCTTGAATCTAGTTGGTAAGAAATGATTGAATTAACATGCAATTATCCACTGCGTGGAAAGTGAACAGGTTTACAGGACAAGAACAAACTATGAACCAGATTCCCAAACCACGATGCTAGAGCTTGTTCTGCTGTTTCATGTGGCCACTTCTGCTCTGTTCACAGGACAATTTTGTTCCATGTGAAGCTTGGACCCCAAGACTTCCTAGAGAAGCAAGTAATTTTATCCAGCATTTGGTCAAATAACAGTAGGTGCAAAATCAATTAAGCAGCAGAAAAAAACTTAAGGGCCCAAATGAGGCATTAGATCACAGAAACTATGAACCATCCCAGGATTTCAGTGTACCCATCCAAGTTGTCTAGGCAGTGTCCCATCATTACCAACTTGATTTGATCAAAATGCCTCAATTGCTCTTCTACCCAGATTTTCAGTACCACTGAACTGACAATTAGAGACAGGTTTGAGAGTTTTAAAGGATGGCCAAGAAAAGATATCGTCTGGTCAAATTAAGCTTTCAGTTAAGAGCTTTTGTAAAGCATTCCAGCTAAACCTTTAGACTAGAAATTCCTCTGCGGTATATACATAACACCAGCAAAAATAGGTCAGCTTCACTTTCTTCCAGGCATGCAAAACCGAATAAAGTTGGCTTACTCCAAAAGAAGTGAAAATAAACAATTTACTACTAAAAGTCTAACACAGGAAACTTGTTTACAGGACAAGTCTGAAGGGTATTCGACTCCTAAATGAAGTATTTAATCAAGGAAATAAATGCAAAATATTTCCCTATGGTAAGTTAGTATCATCTGATCATAAGCAAAAATCCAAGCAGTTAAAATTGCTCTAGCAAGTCTGTTATATGTGAATAAGTGCAAAGATGCTATTGTCAAGTAAGATTGAGCCGTTGCCATTAAATTCTCTGTAATAAAATTATTTTCAGCCTTTAGGCAAATCACTTCCAAGAACCACAAGTCTGATTCCCAGTTGTTAGTTCCCACCCTCACTTTGACAACTTTAATGGGGGGGGGCAGGGAGAGTTTAAGACATTAAAAAAAAGACAGCTTTTCCTGAAAATCATGTACCTCTGAGGATGAGAACATGCAGACACCCTCCTGTCCCTCAGAAGAGAAACAAGGATTTTGGAACCAGAAGAATAACGTTAGAACAGTAAGTCAAAAAAAATTTTGAAAGGCAAAACCCAAAACTACTCAGACGGCACACTTTAGCTTTGAAAATGGCAAGGCTGCTCCTTGTGCAGCTGCAGTCTCCTTGTTCCCTTCTACTATGAAAATACCCAGGCGTAGTCCAGGCTAAATCTCCTGCTCTCAGAACAGAATCGTTTCAACAGGGCTCCAGCAGAATGACCGAGTTAGGCCTCCACCAGCTGTTCAGGAAACATGACTGGGCTGCTGTGTCTCACCTCACTCCCTGCCCTTCTCCAGGTAAGGTCACGCTCAGGCACCACCCTTCGCTTCCTACAAGATCTATACCGGTAAGGCTGCAAGGAGAATAAAGACGGCCACAGAGAAAACCTAGATCCCCCAGGAACTTCTGGCTCAGCTGAGACCGACAGCATCCCAAACCCTCTGTTTATCTCCCAGAGACGAAACGTTATCACTTAGCCGAGGGCACCAAGGGAAGGCAGGGCAGCCTGCACTAACGCTCAAGGCCAGCTCCTCCTCGCCCTTTCCCTCCCCCACGTCCCACTTGTAGATAGCAGCCACGGCGGTCCCGGCTCCTCCTCAGCCCAGCGCCGCCGGGACCCGCAGGAGCGGCCGAACCCACGAGCGCGGCCTCTCGCCTCCCACTGCGGCTTCCGCGCAGGCCCGACGGTCACCGGCGGCCCCGCTCTCCCCTCGCCCACCCCCGGTGCTGTCCTACGGCCGAGGAACCCCCGGGCAGAAGGCTCTCCTCGCCCCACGCACCCGGGAGAGAGGGGCTGCCCCGCACCGCCGGTGACACCTTCCTTCCCCAGCTTTCCGCAGAGCGGAGACCGTGTGGTTCAGCCACATCCTCAGGCTGCGGACCCGGCGACTCCCGCCTGCGTTCACCGAGGGCGCGGGGCCGGGGCGGCTAAGGCCCCCACAAGCCTGAGGCTGGGGTGGGGAGATCCTGAGACCGTTGCTCGCTCTCACCTGGGGGCTAAGGCCCGGCTCCGCACGGCGGCTCCAGCCCGACTCCCGTCTCGGCTGGGCCCCCGGCTCCCGCTACCGCCGCGCCCCGGCTCTCATTGAGGGGGCAGCGCCGCCGCCCGCGCGCTCCCGCCGCGCACTTCCGCCCTCGCCGGCGCCGCTCCCGCCGGGCCCGGCTCCCGTGAGCGCGCGCCCCCCTCCCGCCGGTCACGTGGTACCCACGAGCCAATCAGCTCTGGGGGCGGGGCGGGGCCGGCGGGAGGGCCGTGAGGGGCGGGCCGCACCGTGAGAGGGGCCGAGTCCCCCGGTGTGAGGGGTGCTTCTGCCAACGCAGCAGGAACGGGCTGCGTGCCTGGCGGCTGCCTCTGTCTGTGCTTCCCCCGGCTCTGTGCAGAGCCCCGCCGGGCGGCTGAGCCCGTAAACTCCGCAGGCTCTGTTTGACCCCAAAGAAACACAGAATCATTTAGGCTGGAAAAGACCTCTGGGATTATCGAGTCAAACCTATGACTAAACACCACTATGTCAATTAGACCATGGCACTAAGTACCGCGTTCAGTTTTTCCTTAAATACCTCCAGAGACGGTGAGTTCACCACCTCCCTGGGCAGCCCATTCCAAAGTCTAATCACCCTTTCTGTAAAGAATTTCCTTCTGATGTCCCACCCAAACCTCACCTGGCGCACTTGAGGCTGTGTCCTCCTCATCCTGTCCCTAGCTGCCTGGGAGAAGAGCCCGACCACCCACCTGGTTACAGCCTCCTGTCAGGGAGTTGTAGAGAGCGACAAGGTTCCCCTTGAGCCTCCTTTTCTCCAGGCTAAACATCCCCAGCTCCCTCAGCTGATCCTCACAGGACTTGGGGTCCAGACTCTTCACCAGCCTCGTTCCCTTCTCTAGATTCACTCCAGCACCTTAATGTCCTCTCTGAACTGAGGGACAGAACGGGACACAGGAATGAGCTGTGGCCTCACCAGTGCTGTGTCCAGGGAGAAGAAAAGAGGTTAGGAAGGGCTCTGTCTTAAATGCATCACATATTTTAATGCAAATTTTACCAATGGATGCAGAAATCAAGTCTGAAGTCAGAATGCAAAGGAATGGAAATGTCCTTGATTTGATTCATAAGGGCTGGGAGTGCTGAGTGCTTTATTAAATGACTGAGCTGAAATATTGTCAGGTGTGTGCAATAGAGAACAGTTTTCACTGCTCAGGAAAACAATGGCTACTGCTGTATTTACTGTGATTATTTCTTCAAGCCTTTATCCGTTCCCAAATCTAAATTCTCTAATGTTACTAATCACATGGTCAGGCACAGCTATCTTGCCAGTTACAAAAGAAAAGATACCTTTTCTCATTGCCTGAATTTGCTTAGCTTTTCTAGGCTTCAATGTTGACCTATTTGAATTCCACACACTAAATTTAAGAGTAGAAATGTTGGTTAAAATGATTCCTTCTGGAAAAACATGCTTTCCATGATGACACCCACTTTGTGAAACAATGGAAATTATGATTACCACAGATCTCTGGGGTTCAGCTCCCCTGGGACAGAAGTAATATGTTAAGTAACTGTGTTAACTCCTGCTTTCACACTGGGCTTCTATGTGACCTCCTGCAGAAGAGAAGGGGAAATAATTAATTACATTCTAACTCTATCCACTGATGGCTGGGTGAAATTTCATTTTCAAGTTGGAGAGCACAAAAAAGGCCTGTCAGTTAAATGCAAAAAAAAATTCATCCTTTAAAAAAGGGATAGGTGAAACAATGGCCTATTGCCAAAGCTAAATAACAAGGAGGAGGAATTTGAAAGAGATTTACTAAAATCTGTAATTTCAGGGTTGGGAAAAAATGCCAGGAATTGGAAAAAAGAAGATGCAGAGGCAGAAAGAAAAAAGTAGTTGTGGTGCTCCGAGAAACAGCTGAGTACTCCAGGACTGCATAAAAAGGAAGTATCTTCTAATTTTTTTCTCTTTTCAAGGAAACAATATTTTCTATGTTGTTTGTAAGTAGACAGGATTTACATCATCCTTCCATCATCATCAGTTTCTCTTCCTAAGTCAAACTGCAAACCACTAGATATTAGACAACCCCTAGTGAGGAAAAGTGAAATTATGAAATTACAGTATTATGAAAGGTCCTGATTACAGCAATTCTTTCCCTCTGCCTTATAGATTGTATCAGAACTGCATCAATATTCATCCTGCACTAGAAGCTGGCAGACTGAGAGCTATTTGCTATTTGGTGCCATCCATGCAGAAAAAGAATAAGCAGTGAAAAAAAATATTGCCAAATGTGAAGGAATCCTGTTTCACAGCTAACACTTAAATTAGCCAGTTAGTAGTATTTCTAGGATTAAACAGTAATGGTTTTTAATACTTATTTTGTAGATTTGTATGTGGTCCTAAAAACAAATGAGCAAACCCAAGAAGACCCAAGCAAAAAATTAATCAGCACTATTTACTATTTATCCTGTAACTGTGTTTCCAGGGCCATCTTTCCTGCCACACAGGCATGGTGGTGGATTCCTTGCTCTGTTGTGACCATCCACAGATGATCAACATTTTCAGCAAAGTGTATCTATTATTCAAAACTGCCAAGAACCTGGGAAGCTGAGTCTTTTCAAAATGAATGCAATACAACTCTCCTGCACATACCACAGTGCTGACACTTTCCCTTTCGCCTTGCAAAAAAGAGGGTCAAGAAATGAACCACATCTACCCTGCTTCTGAAAATTGTTTAGGGGAAACCTTCTTCGTAGTAATCCACTCATGACAAAGAACATTTGTGTGATGCCACATTTTGAATTATTATGCATGTTGCCTGGTATAATCTCCATGGTTACAGATATATTTTTTGCTTCAGTACTTCAGCAAGAAAAATTCTATAGAACAATTTAGGGGAGAAAATTCCTTTTTTTTGTCATTTATGTTGCATTCATTTTATTCTATGTGTTTTCACTTTCTAAACAAAATTTCAGTAGAGATGGAAAAATTTATCTCCGTCTGTTGCTTTGTCCTGCCATAACATCTTTTAAGCTGCAAATTCCCGGAGAGGGGAACAATATTTTTTAGGTATATATTTAGTTTCTAACCCACTAAGAATGTAACAGGGCACTGTGTGTCACTGCCAGAGTCATAAACAACAGTAAGCATGGTGGGAAGACTGAACAGTAAATATTTTTTCTTTGCAAAGATCACGATTTATGCTTCCCTTCTGAGCAGTTCTAAACAGAAATTAGCTGAAGTTGGTTTCAGAAACTGGTGATGGAAAAAATGTAAATCCCAGATATTTAGGTCTTTTCGTACACCATTTGCACACCTGGTTATTCTTTGATAGTCATAGGGGAAACAGAGGAATGCTTGGAGAACAGAAACACCACCCCCCACTCTATTATCTAGAATGCTGTGATGTCCCATTTGTTCCCAAAATACACAGTTTATTGTAAGTGCGGAGTTGAGCTGCCAGAGTCAGTCTAGGCTCAGATAACTTGTAAGAAGAGGTTCATGTACATAGTGTGCCCTCAAACAGAGTTTGTTCTAAATTAAAAATAATGTAGTCAAAGATGATTTTCTATGTGGGCATGGATAGCCAAACAAGTTTACAGATTATTTGCATACATAAGAAAATGCAGCTGACCTCACCATGAGTTATGAACTTCAGCATTCAAAAACCATAAAGCCATAAATTAAAATATATCACTTACAAGCAATAGTAAATGAAATATGACTCTGGTTTTGGTCTTGTAGGAGATTATGGTGTTTTGACTGTACCATTCACTTTATTTTTGTTGCAGACAGCCGGAAGTCACCACACTAAAATAAAGTTCACTGTCAAATAACCCTTCAATTTCAGATACAGCTGGGATTTGTCAGGATCATATCACAAGGTCATTTTTAAGGAGATTCTCACTGACATTTTGTGAGGTAAGGGATTTCACATTCCAGTTTTACAAGTGTTACACTTCTGATCGTCATGATTATCAACACCATGACAGATTTAGGGCCTGATCTTGGAACTTTTACAGAAGGAGCTAAGTTTATTGTAAATAACTTGATAGCCAAGAATCAAAAGAAAATAAAGAGTCTACGAAGAGTCAGAAGAGGTCATTCCATGGCCCCAAGCCAAGATCAGTTACACATACATAATTTTTGGTATGCAATATTTTAAAATGCAGTTAAGATTGTGGTATTATCACAGCAGTTTGTTTAAAATACTGGACTAGTTTATCATAAGATAAAAATCCAACAACATTTACCTTAACTGTCACTTTCTACAGATTAGGCATATTAATTATTTGTATACTGGACTCCGCCATGAGTTTTTTTTCCCTTTTTTGCACCCATATGATTAATATTCAAAAATCATTACTTTTTCACTCTTTATAGTTCTTTAACTCTTTCAGATAACACCTTATTTTTCAGTTGTTTTTTGTAGGTCATATTTGCTCATTGCCAGTAACTCTCCTTCACCTTTGAATTCCCTCCAGCTGGCCCATGTTTCTTCAAGTGTCCTGCTGAAGCAGTTACATTAAGTAAAGCTTTACCTGTTAAGTGTAGAGTAGAAACTGTGCCTTAGTGTCTTACAGATCACACTGCAGCCAGTTTGGTAAAAACATGAGTTATTACAAAAATAGATAAGGCAGGAGATTTTTTTTCAGAACAATAAGTAGCTAACACAGTTGAGGATATACCTGCCTGAGTTGAACACTGCTACCTTGTTGAACAGCTGCTGTGGGAAGGTGATGTGAGCATACTTGGAAAAAATTCATGCTAACAGATCTTGTTCCCCTTATTTTTAAATCAAAATTTCTAGATTAAATTATTGACAAATACATTACATTAATAATGAAAATTACTGGCTTTTACTGCAGCCATCATTCTAGCAGTGTGGGAGCAGTACTTTAGAAAGAAAAAGACTTTTCAATTAAAACTGTAAACAGAAGTAAGTACTTAAAAATAATATAATCACTAATTGAGTTAATGTAACTTAAAATGATGTTTAAATGTCCTTCTGAAAATTGAAACAGTTACCTTTATAATGTAAACATAATCTGACTATGAAAGCCCTTAATTTTTAGTTTACTATCTTCATTACAATAAGTGCAGTTTTCCATTTTCCATGTTTAATCACAACATCTTTTGCAAATGTTTGGAAGGTTTGATGATCCTTCAGCATTTAAGTCACATTAAAATTATTTTTTTCTAAAGGCCTCACAACTTGGCAAAAAATCTTGGCAACTGAATTTTGTAACACAGTTTTTGTTATGACCATATTTTAGCTATTCAAGAATGGCACTCCTCTAGAATAAACTCTGACATGACTCAGCTAAAAAAATCAGACTTTTCTCACACCTACAGCATAACTTTACACTATTGTGCTGGGAAATGTCTAATTAAGGAAGGTCTAAATGGGAACCTGAATGGAAAATCTCTTCTGGAAGGTCTGTATGAAGTGGTTTGGATGGTGAAACAAGTGGCTACAAGTTTTGTCCACAAAAATTCCTCTTCAGCTGTACTTTAGTACAGATATTATTCCCTAAATTTACACCATATAATACTTCACTCTTTGTTAGTTCCTGTATTTAAATACAGAGGTGAAAGCATTAAAAAGATGGGTAAACTGGGTAGTACACCTGTAGGAACTTATTCCACCAGTGAAGTTTATGAGGAAATTTGTGTGCCTATGACTACATTAATGTAGAGTATCATATTTTTGTGGCACTACTTTGGCCTCTATTAGAGAGCTTGTTAAGCACATAATGCAGTCATATGATAATATTGCTGCATTTGAGAAATTTTCACTACTGAGATGAGTGTTCACATGTTAGTCTACACAGCACTCTTTTCTAGAAAAGACACGTTATTTGTGATTGATAAGTCCACAGTCTAGAAAGTCTACTAATACAAAGAGACCCTCTTTTTTTCAGTGTTAAATTGATAAGAGTACAATATGCTTTACATTAGAGGATTAAGGAAAGCAATTCCAAAATAAGCATGCATTGTATCCTGTAACATTTGGGCTTTTGAATTGTTTTTTAATCTTTTCAGTGAACAGTAACAAACACTTAGGCTCTGTCAGAAGAGTCAGAGATTAACTTTCAGAAAAGACTATTTGCTAGTTATGTCACTAGTAGCAAATTGTGATTCAATATATTCATAAGTTTAATCGATATTCAATCTACTAACTCATAGTACGTAGTAAATACATAGTAAAAATAAACAAAACCAAACCCTACTACATTCTGTCTTCTGGTGCAACTTACAGTAAATCTCCTATTCCTTTGGAAAAGCTTGGGAGGAGCTCTGCTGGTTTGTGGGGTCCTCAGTCTACAAAAGTAATGTACCTTGGCCAAAATAGAAGTACAGGACTGTCTCAGTTCACAACCACAGCATAAGCTTCTCTTTAATCCTTAAGTTTTGTTATTTCATCATGTATTTCTGGAATACTATAAAAAATAAAACAGGAGCACTGCAGTAAAATGAAAACTAAAAAAATTACCAAGACCCAGAAAGTTCTGAGTTGAGACTTCTGATACTGTGCGTAATGCGGGCAAATAAGGGGAAAATATAAGGAGAAAGGAACCTGTGAGGGGAGAGAGAGATACATATCTATATGGTATATATACATTTCTAATTTAAAAGTTGAAGCTGTTGTGATAGTGCACAACTAAAATAATGTTTAAGGGTCAGAAATACTGCTTGTGTCCAAAATGCATTGAAGCTACACTGGATTTGTAACACAAGAGAACTGCATTATGTTGTCACAAGCAAATCCACCCACTCTTCTATCTAGGCTAATCTTCTCAAAATAAATAACTGAAATCCTAAATTCATCTCATATTTGCAGCCTAAAAGAAACTGTTTACTGGGAAACAGTGAATATTTGCTTAAATTTAGTCTGGCCTTTCGCTTCCATTGCAGCACCATGTTTTAAGACCTTACAAATTGTGTTACAGATTTGCCTAGAGCAGAATGGCCAAAGAATGGCTCCTTTAGACGTTTTTTAATAAACTACAGTTTATTGAATAGTGACATATCTTGGCTTTCTCAAATCTTGCTTTCTTGTTTTGACATTTTAATAGATGAGAGCAGAATCTGTGTATTTCATTTACTGCAAATCTGCACCTGTACTACTGCTGAATCAGTGTGTCTGTAATGCAAATGCTGAACAAATTAATGCAATGTTCCATCTATTCAGAATGAATTGAAAAACCTAAAATTTACAGTAAAAAATAAACCTATGTCTGCATCTTCTAAAAGTCCTTGAGAACTATGATTGCCTTTAGTCATAGAAAACACCTTTGTGTAACTTTGAGATCTTTAGTATGAAGCTTTACACAACCTTTCAGAGAACAATAAATCAGACTTTGACTTTTGAAAATTGCTTCACTGCACTCAGGCATGAATTTCATCTTAAAGCTGGAATTCTTGAAGGGCAACATCAGACCTTTAGCCTATTTTTCCAGATCAGATTTTCAGTAGCAGAAAATGAATTGGTTTCAGCTGGGTCACATAACTACAGTTATCCCCTTTATAACTCTAGCCATTTTTTAGGCTTTCCATTTTCTATGCCATAGTTCACTAACATTTTAAATGGAATTATAACCAAGGCATAAGATGTACAAGGCCTGCTTCTCCCCTGACTTTTTTCCTTCTGTTTAAATTCCTGTTGGTGAAAATATCTGGAAAAAGCTAAATGTCAATTGATACGGATTTAATCACTAGAAAAATTGTCACAGAATGTGAAGAGGTGGCCCATAATCTTATTTTTCTATTCCTTGGAAGCAGTTCACAATGCATCGAAATTAATGTGGAAACTTCCTTCAGTTCTATCCAAAATAAGCAGTCCTTCATGGTCTTTGGAAAGCAAGAGTGCCATGGATTTGGCCATTGTGGCTGCAGATATCCATCATGTCAGATGCAAAATGCAACAGTCATGTCACGCCCATGTTAGATTCAGCTTGATGGAGTTCTGCCTTTTCACTTTCCTTTCACAGAGCTTAAGCAATGTGACCACCTGCTGAATCCCCCTCTTCAGAATGTAAAGAATCCTTTGTTTGGATCAGCTGGGCTTCTTTGACTTCTTAGATCAGAAACAGTTTCCTTGTGTCTTTTCTAATACCTCTTCAAGGGTTGGTTTTTTTGGGGATATCTTGAGAAATTTTCAATTCAGGAAGAAATGGTAAAACTCAATTCCTTTTCCACTTAGCTGATTTGCACTTTTGTTTTGTTGTATATTAATGGAGATAGGTCTAAGCTACCATTTCTAAATACAGTCTGAATCATGGTAGAAAGAGTTGCAGCACTATTCTGCTAGCTGTTAAAATTTCCTTAAACTTCAGGACTCATCTTTAATAATTTATTAAATTGAGCTCATCTTTACAATTCTTATAATTTCTTGCCCAGAGACAGCTGTGATTTTACGGAAGTTTTCAGTTTCACTAAGCCATAGCTAGCTTTGCTACCATTAAAGTTTTACGTATCTTGTGGAAGTCTAATTTCTTAGTTCTTGTCAGGCAAACAAGGCAATTAAAAAGTAGAAGCAGGTAAAGATTTCATCATGAAAAAAAATTAAAACTTCTGATGAGAAGCTATTTTGCAAATAGAAGTAAAAGATTCACTTAGGACTTTTACCTGTGTTAGAGGACTTGATTATCGGCATTAAAAGTTAGGAATCATTGTAATATGATTCCAGAGGGCCTTAGGAGACCTCAGATACAGGAGTCTATCCTAGTTAGAAGCAAATGAGATTTATTTAACAGCTTGATGATATTGTGGAAACACTCTGGCTCATCCCCAGAATTTTCCAGCTTGGTTTAAAGCTGTCCTCATGAGGTAACTCCACATACAAGGTCCTTATGACATGTAGTTTAGCTGTTGGCTTTTGACATAGCTGTTGCATGACACAGGTGAACTAACTGATAATTTTCGGGTCTGCTTCTCAGAAGTGGGTATAAATCAAAATTAATCTTTCCTGTCAGTTCCCAAAAGCCATAAGAGTGAAAACAAGGTGTGACTGCCATGATTTGTCCTTGGTTGCCACATCTACAGCATCAATTTCACCAGTGACTTTCAGCTTCTTCCTTCTAAAAGCTTTTGATAAAAGAGCTGCCCTCTTACCATGGTGGTTGTTATAAATGCAGCTGTCATAAAGGAGGATACTGCCTGATTTTACAGATCTCAAGGTCACAAATCAACAATGAGAAAGGCCTTACAATTTATTTCTCTAAAAAGATGGTTTCCATCTCCCTCAAGCTAAATATAAGTTTCTTTTGGCTACAGAAGAAATAAGACTTTTTGTGCTTTTCCAGACATGGAATGGAGGACCATGCTCACCTATCCCTTTAGAGACTTCTTTCACTATATAACCATAATTAACAGGAAGACCAGCCTTTAAAGCTGACCAATAAAACATCTGTCATCTTTTTTAAGATGTAAATTCCTTCTCCATCGAGCAAACTTCAAAAATGTGTAAAAGGTTTGGATCATTGAGAGACTCTAAAGTTGCTGCTAGGAGAGGTGTGAAAACATGCTAGTCCAGATTAGGAAGTGCTGAGAGCAGACAAGGCACCACATTGTGACTACTCCTGATCTTATTTTAGATCCACACCACAGAGCTATTTCCTATTTGTATTTTGGTCCATGTGTACTTTTACCTCCATGAGAAGCATGCTTTGTGTTCCAGCAGGAGATTTGACTCAGTTTTTATTCTTATTGACCAATATTAATTCTAACTCCGTTTTTGTTAATTCCAAACTTTTGACTATTCATTTTTCAGGAGAGTGTCAGTGGCTCATTGCTCTGGGACATGATTCATTTGTATTCCCAATTCACTAAAGTAGACTTTTCCAGCCTGCCAGAGACACAGCTCCAGTTATTTGGACAGCCAGAGCTCTCATTCAAATCCTAGGTTTGGAGTGGAACCTTTTTCTCATATGCTCCTCATGTTTTCCAAATCTACCAAACCAGTCTGCTGGCAGCCTTGTTTGAGTTATATAAAAAATGTTTTAGTTCCAGCTATTATGCTGTTCCATGTACAACTATTTCATTCTAATTCTGCCAAAACTTTGCCACTCTTGTTCTAGTTCCTGTTAATAAAATGCAGTGTTTCCTGGTCTGCATCCTGTTAGTGCTGACACAGTGTCCTCGTATCCAGTGTGGGTGCATCCCACCAAGGACAGGAAACGTTCTGCTTTGCTGATTCAAATCCAACCAGAAATAATGTGGACAAAAAAACTTTTAAGTTTTAAGAGGATAGTTTAGGTAAGAACATGACAGTTGAGAATGTAATAATCAAAGTTAGAAACTCACAGGGACAAAATATCAGAACTGGTTTGAAAATCCTTGATAAATTATAACAGTAACAGTAATGAAATGTAGTCTGAGAATTTAGCCTAATATCACCTTTCTTCTTTCTGTGCTTTTCCTAAGGTTTTTGTTGTGGCTTTTTTGTTTGTTTGTTTTGGTTTTTTGTGATAGGTTTTTTTTAATGTAGTCTACTCTGTATAACTTGTTAGTTACACTGGTTTGAGCATGCACTGATTTAAGTTTTTATTATTTAACAAATGTTTTACAAGGATTTTTGGAATTTAATGTTGCTAATAATAATTTTTGTGGAATTACCTCATGAGGTTGACAGCTTTAAATTTGCCGTTTAAGCTGCCATTTGGGATCAATTTCTAAAAAGACAACCAAATCCACTTCTAAACAGTTAAAACAATAAACTGTGTTAACTGTGGTGGGTTCTTGAAACATTAACATTACAAAAACTGCCTGTGGAACTGGCAATTACTAGACAAGAAGTGAAGGACTGTTAGAGCTTAAGAGGCTGAACTCTGAGGACTTACCTTGGCTTAGGGGGCGTGGAAGTTCTGTGTATAAAGACAAACCATTGTTATTTGAACTCTTCTAGTCACACTAAATATATTTGAATTTCACAAATTATCAAACAGTGTGCAGTAGTTCTGCTGCTGAAAGAAGGAAAGTTCTCAGCTGAGAATTTAAATGGGACATAGCATAAATATTTAAGCCAAGGCATAGCACAAAAAGGGGAAAAACTGACCAAGTGTGCCTGATAAAGGCACAAAAAAAAGACAGGTATGCCCTCGGTTTCTTCATTCCACAGCTCCCTTGAGCAAATTAGAAAGTCACAGTGTAGGAGAGTGAAGTTTAATGGGTACTTTTCACAGTCACATCCAAAATCATGGCTTCTTTTTCCTAACCAAATCTGAATATCCTTCTGCTTCCACAGGATGGGTAAGGGATTTGCTGTGTTAGTAGGGACCCTTTAGCTGATTTAGCATGACTAGGCAGGATGCTCTCCTTCCTCTGAGATAGCTAACGAGTGTCAGGAAGTATTGCCTTCCTTCCTGGCTCCAAGCTTGCTACCTCTACAACATCCTATGCCTCTTCTGGCAGGGCTTCCTTGCCAGAATACAGAGCAGACAGATATCCACACACTGCTAAGAAATAGAGGGTCCAGACATTTCTGGTGGATGCAGTAATCTTATTTATTTTTTCTCCTCTGTTGCATAAATAACCATCGTGTTTTATCTAGCAGTGAATATTTTGGTTGTGAAGGACAAATCTGTAATTAACTTTTCCATGATAATTATTATAGAAATGTAAAATTTTGGACATATAGATTAATTACAATTTTGGAAAGCAATAGTTTTGACACCTTTGGGTTTGAAATATGCTGTATCAACAGATTTGTGTTATGTTCAATATACCTACAAAAATGTGAGTATGTTCAAAATACCTACAGTTGTAGTTATTTTCTTTCAATTCTGGCTGTCACAATTACATGGTTCACCTCTGCAATAATGGATTTTTCCCATGATGACTCAGAGGAAATAGTCTCTCCATGAAGTTTTTCACGGAGTAAATCACAGAAGTTTCCCAAAGTTTTCACTGAAAAACAATGTTAGTGCAGAGCAAGAATTTAACGCAACCCCAAATAAATACTAACCTAAATATATGACCAAGTGTAACTTCATGAAGTTCTGACCTCACTAGAATAATGCCTGGTTTGGGAACCTTTTTATACTGTTACATACCAGATGTGCACTTGTGAGCTGTATATAGCAGCCTATAACACAAGGCAACACAGATTCAGCGTGTCCTGCAGACTTTGCCTTATTTAATGCTTGCATAGTTTAAGATACTGGGAATGAATCTTGTAGCTGCATTATTGCTGCCTCCTCCCCTCTTCAGTCCTCTCTGTTTCAAGAGCTATGACCATATTCTATTCCAGTGACTTTGGCACCAAATCTGGATTACATTGAGATGGCAGAGTAGAATTTGACAGCTATTCAAGATGGAGCTAATTTGTATTGTAAAATTACATCTTGTTTCCTTCTTGATCTTCACTATTTGCTCAGCTGGTCAGAGTACGGTGCTAATAACAACAAGGTCATGGGTTTGATCCCCATATGGGCCATTCACTTAAAAGTTGGACTAAGTGATCCTTATGGGTCCCTTCCAACTCAGAATACTCTGTGATTCTATGATTACAGAAAGTTACAGACATAAATGATGCCTTAAAAGGCATAAATGATGCTTAAAGACAAATGCCCCTTCCTTGTGGAGATTACAATCAACAATAAGTAATAAAACCACAATATAAAGACCTACTGCCAGGAGACAATAGATTCTTTCCAGAGACTGCTTTCCTATGGGACATGCATGCACTTAGTCATTCTTAATCTACAATCAGTCCAGATTAAGTACTCTGTTTCTTTTAAAGATGTAAATAGCAACGCCTAGTGGATTAGCATAGAAACACGTTATGGAAGAAATGCATCTTAGAAAGGATCTGAATGAAGATAGCTTTGAATGTGAGTTCTTCCAGAAATCTTATCAGAAAAGATTTTACATTCAGAGAAGAATAGATGCTGCCTTTTCATCACAGTTACTTTCTGAAAAACAAGCATTGAAGAGAGATAAGGAAACTTTATTGTAGACTATTCCTATTATCAAATAGCAACTTCGCTCCACCCTTCCCTTGTATTTGGCTTCTTACAGAGTGCCTAGAGCTTGCCATTTTGTTCCAAGATTACCTTCAGAAAAATCCCCTGCCATTATCAGACATGCTAACAAAAGAAAGAAGCGTGTACTACTTCCAGAAAGGAAAAACGTAATTAACTGCATTTGATCAAAATCTGGAGAGGTACCCCTTTAACCTGACTGAGATGACAATCAACGGCAGTTCAGGACTGTGATTTCATGCCTCCTACCGTTCACACCGTCATACTTGGGCAGTGAATCAGGCTTGAGGGGAAGGCTGGGTAGAGCTGCAGGGGAAAATTACTGTCCCTTGCTCCTTACTCTGTGTCCCGTCCCTCCTCCCCACCCCCTAACATGTAGAAAATGAGAACAGCAAAATGAGAACAGCTGTGGTGGAGAGGTGTTGCTATTCTTACCTGCTCAGCAAAGAGATAAGGCAGCAGGCTATCTAGGAGTGTTTCTTTTGCATGTCCAAGCACTCAAAATCATTCAGACAGAAGCACAGCAACAACTTCTCTGTATCAGGGTGCTGTCCTTGCCCACATTTCCTTCTCTTTGGCATGAGGCAGCAGCTCATCCTGAGAATAATACTCACTCCTGTCCTTGTCTTTGGGAGGAGGCAGCAGCTTGCTAGTTGGAATTTCCATTGAAGAGGTATTTCAGACAAGACACAAGATCCTGCAGACCAGATTGGGCCAGAGGGCTACATTTTGAACCATGCTGATCAAGAACCTCCAAAATTCATCTGTGTCAGCTTGACTGCATCCACTGACTGTGCTCTGAGTTAGGTCAGTGTTAAGAGCTTTTGGAGATCACTGTTTATATCTGGACATAAAGACCCTTATTCCATCCTCTGTCTTTGTGCAAACCTCTTTGCAATAGGACACTGTTCACAACAGGACTACACAACCCTATCAGGATAGTCTCAGACACTGGGCAACATTACAAAGGAAATTGTCATCACCCAAGAAATTCATACACAGCTTGTGGCTTTTGGATTCATCAGTCCTTACTAGAAACAGAGACCAGTATGAACAGGCTGAAGAATTATATTGCACTCATAATCCTGACAGCTGTAGCCAGTTTGATTTTCCCTTGGTTACCTCATTTGTTGTCACAACACTTCACTCTGAAACAGAAACCCAGTGGACAAAGCATGATATTAGTAAATTAGTAATTTAACTGCACCCTTATGTACTGTGACAATGTGGAGATTTTTGCACAGCATTATGAAGGAAAGAGTTGTGTCACAGTGCTGAGGTGGTAAAAGTACTGTTTGTGATTGTGATTGATACTGTGTTGCTGTTTACTAAGAGTAATGCTGCAACAGAAATGTTTCTTTCAGCTGGGAATATACTTTGTTTGTTATACTACAGGAGTAAAAGGAATTTCCAACATTCAAGCTGATAAGATGCCTTTTAATTGAAAACAGAGACTTGGCCGACTGAGACTAAGACCAGGACTGAAGAAGTTTGGCATATAGATCACAGTAGTAGCAAAACCAGATGACAAAGCAGAGCTTTAAAAAGCCTCTCAGATGGAAAGGAAGTGAGAGGAGTGGAGGGTGTCTCTTATTAAGGGGAGGAGATAGGAAACAATGATGCTATTGTGGCAGCAGAGCTGATGAAGGTCAGAGACGATAAGCTCTGATTTGCATTCTTTCAAAACACTCGTACAAAGTTGGTGATTTTTTAGTGAAAGATTAGGGGCATTGTGGCCAGGGAGTTTGCTGTGCTTGTATGATTGTAATCTACAGTGCTTTAGTTTTTCAAGCAAAAAAACAGTGCCTTCAGCAATTTCATGGAAAGGATATCTGCTTTGCATTAGACTTGCCGTAAGCCTTCTGAAGAATTAGCTATAAACCTTAAGATCTGCACTTTACAGGAAGCTCTGGGAAGGGTCAGTCCAAGCTCTGCTATCTGGAGAAGTCACTGGAGGACATGGAACAAGCAATGAGGCTGTCAGGTCTAACACCATCCAAGAGAAACTAAGCAGAATATTTCCACTTTAAATACATGCTATTGTGACCACCTATTGAAGAACTGTGCCAGACAAAAGAGACAAGTGTCCCAAGGGCAAGGGACCATAGCTGGATCTTGTGAAATTAATGAGAGGTAGTCCTACAAAGGGGTCCATGTTAAATTTCTTTTACAGAAATCGCTTATACAGATCTATCTCCTAGGAAACAGTAATTATCTACATTAACATTCTTTATGTAGTACTAGATATACAGAATATGCCTAGGTTCAGTGCAGTTTAGATTTCCCTTCTCTAGCATTCCTACAGCTTGCCAGAATGTCTGCTTCTGCAGGAACAAAGGTTAATTAAACACATCCGCCCATTAGATCAAGGAGTGAACATTATTACATTCTGGCCCCAAGCTACCTTCTTCAGCTGTCAGCACTGAAAGACACTTGGAACTACAAATTAGTCCTCAAGCAAAACTAGTTTTAGCAGAAACCACTTGTTTTATTGAACAGAGAAGGTCTTCCCCATATTTACAGTTTTGGCTTGTACTTGTCTCGCTGTACCAAGTTCCAGCAAGAAACATTCTAGGGGTATTTTGCAAGTTATGTGATCCAAGGTTCTTCGACCTTTATGGTGCCATGTTAACACATAATAAGGAATGATAGAAAAAAATCTACCTATTATGGTGTCTGCATCACTAACACCGTATTTTAGAATTAATAGAGTTTAAGGTAACTAATATTGGATTTTTTTTTTTACCTGTATTGCTTAGCTTTGCCCCTTTCACTGTGCTTGGGCCAGTGAAAGAGCTTGGAAAATAAACTGGTCAACTCCTTCATTATGCATTTCTTTTCCCTTTCATTTCTTAACTCTGATGTATAAGCACCATATTACCACAAATGCTTTCTCAATTCTGTGAATAAAATCTAAATAACAACACATTAACTATATGAACTCTTCAGAATAGCACTATGGCTACACCTCAGTTTCCCTCTTGCAGTCACAGGGAATGAAGTCTGGCAGCATATACCTTTCACAAACATGTGCTGTTACCATGCCTATAATCCCCACTTACTTGAAGAACTGACATTCTTAAAATGTTTTCTTTCTGTGCTGAATCAACAGAACAAGGCTGTAATAGACCTGCCAGAGAGCAGTGACTGATAATCTGATTACTTAAGGTGGGCAGGACACATTGAGGTCTTCTCTGAAAGTAGAATCTTAAATAATGTTAATTATATAAAAAAGCACAATATCTATTTAATCATAGAAGCTGGCTTGTATCTATTCTCTTCAATAATAGATGAAGCAAGTATAACTCTCTGCATCCAAAATACAAGGCTCCTGTTTTGGCAGAACTCTTCTCAGATGCGATATGATGTATTATGCATCCCCCATTCTCATTCAGATTATCCACAAGTAATTTCTGTTTTTCTCAAGCTGACTCATTCTTCATACTTATTAGCTGAATTGTTGATGAAAAGGAATCTCTACCCATGAACTGAATGTTCATGTATTTAATTTCTAATAGTTTGGCTAGTTTTGATCACACTCACAGACCACAGATTCTTTTTCCTACTCCCAATCTGGAAGAGAACACCTGGGCATCTTATTTTGCACCCTGTTTTTCACAGTTATTGTCTAATGTTTGATTAAAATTTTCAACTTCTCAAACACTATTACTATTATACTTAATTGTTTAATAATAGGAACTGCAGATAAAAGGAGACATAGATGAAGAACTACCAAAAAAAAAAAAAATCACATATTTGCTTTGCTTTCTTGGGTTTGGTTTCAAAGTCTATAAAAGTTACAAAATTTTCTTCTTTGCCCAATTTGTACTGGGCAACTCCTGCCTGTTTTTTAAAAACCCTTTGAAAGGCAGCATCTCTGTCCCTGATAGTGGTACACAGACACAGTGCTGTCTTGTAAACTGCTCATCGCTTGGCATCAGAATATTTTCTGAAGTCTCTGAAAAAAACTTACTCTCTAGCAAAAACAGAAAGCAAAGTTGGAGTTGTACTCTGATAGGTCTTGGACTGATCACTGATGACATAGCCCTAGTGACAAGATGCAAAATATGCTCATAGTTAACATTTTAAGAAGAAGATAAACCCCAAGGAAAACTACATTTTAAGCTAAAAGTATTGACCCCAAAGAGGAATGCCCTTCTTAGAATATATCTCCTTGGCCTCTTAACTGAAGCATTCTGTCTAGCCTTGTAATTCAGTAGGAAAAATGTGACAATCTTCTTTACAAGTACAATATGTTAAATTACTTCAGAGTTGTTTCTATAAATATAGCATGCCAATGCTCACTGTCTGATTCTGCCACCTAGGAGCTTTATTTGCATTCAGCAATGAAGCAGTTGAATTTTTAAGGGATTTTGCTTTTTAATTGCAATTAGGTTGTAAGGTTGCCTACACCACAATGCCCTATTCATTACATGTGGCAAAAGTCGTTATAAAAATCTTGGTGCTGACCATTGCCTTTGCTGTTTGTCTCACACACTAAAAATACTGCATGATACAAAGTATTGTATAAGGCTGTGTAACAGACAGCTGTGTCTGTACTCAGGTTTAATAGGAAGCAAGCCATGATAAAATTCTTTCTTCAGTCCTCTTTCCTGAGCCTCTTTAAGTCTTATGCCTGCATACAACCTTTCTGAGTCGTTTATTCTATCCTGTGCTGAAGAACACTTTTAAACAGGTAACATGGCAATGATTGGAAAAATTTATATGTCCTGTCAGCATAAACAAATCTGTAGACTGTACTCAGGAAAGCTCTAAAGCTGCTGGAGCATTTCATTAGCCTGAACATGGGTACTGTTAATCTAAACAAGTCTGCAAGGATTGCTTCTCTTTCTCTACCAGTTTATTCAGAGATGACCGAGCATGTAGTTCAGTACTGCACTTCTAAGTATATATTTCTTAACACACAGTTGCTCTTTTGTGCTTCAGGATGCAATTTCATTTAGTCATGACAGCATAACCAGCAGTCTATCATTTGCATTCTGTGGGCCAATAACTTCAGTGTGCTCCATTAATTAAAGCTATGGATATTATTAAATGGAATGGCCCTATGCTCATGAGAGTATGAGAAGAAGTTACATTGACTGAAGGAGATTGCTGTGAGTTTTAAGGGAGTGTGTTTAAAGTGCATTCCTTTTTTTTTTTCTATTTTCTTTTTGTGGTGGTATGCTAGATTATATTTTTGAAGTCCAGGATCACTGCAAGCAAAACATATTGAGCTGATAACCCGAAGCAATATCTGAACAAGAAAGACAAAAAAGTCCTAAACAAGGAAAACTTTTGTAGTTTTTTCAGTGTTGCTTAGATGATTAAAACATAATACTTCAATGTGAAGTTGAGAACAATTATTTTAATAGACTAAGGAGTTCATTCAACTTCAGAGTTAAGTCTGCTTTGATGATTAAAATACAGGGAAAAGAACCAGAAGACGTAAAGTCTATTTTCAGCATTAGCACTGACTCACTGTGTGATATTAAGCAAGTCACTTAATTTACTGCCTCACTCTTTCGCACCTGTAAAATGAGGGAGCCTGCCTCACAAGTGCTGTGTGGGATTACTTAATTAAACATTTGCTATGCACCTAACATTGCTTGAATGCAAGGTGCTGGAAAATTTATTTTTGAAGATCTATATAAACAAGATACAAGAGCAGAATCAGGTAGTTTCTATAAAGGAAAAGACATGAATCTTTCATTTGATTCATTCTTTTCTTTGGATTTCTAAAGCATGACAACAAAATAATTAACTACAGGACCTGTTGGTCAGTAACACAAGTGAGCTAATTGGTGACATCAATATTGGCAGCAGCCTGGGCTGCTGTGATCACACACTGGCAAAGTTTGCAGTCCCCAGGGATATGGGTTAAGTGAAGAGTAAAGTCAGGCCCCTGAATTCTAGTAAAGCAAAATCCCAGCTCTTCAAGGAGTTAACAAAAGGAGCCCCTGATAAACTGCCCTCAGAGAAAAAGTAGAACCAAGCTGGCAGACCTAGATCTATTTCCTATAGTGCATGTCTCAATACCCAATGTAAGAAATCAGGAAAGGACACGTGGGACAGGGAGGAGATTTCAGATATTCGGTATGGCTTCATCTAGGGCAAGTGGCCAACCTAGTGGCCTGACTACATCACATATTCTAGAATTCTAAAACTGTGAGTGAAACCCTTGAAATAAGTTTATAAGTGGAAAGAAATCATTGCCACAAACTAGACAGACCAAACTATAAGTAAGAATAATAATATATCATTATTCTTCAGTAGATCACAGAATTGAAATACTAAGGTGAGTTTTTTCCATGATATATAAGCAAATTTACATCTAATGGAAGTGAAAGGCACTGTAGTAATTTAAATCCAGAGAACGGAAATATTGTTTTTTCTAAACCAGAATTTTTACTCAACTTATAGCCACACAACTTTGTTGGAACCAAGTTCTCAGTGAATTCAAGAAAAAACATTTCTATGGAAATGCGAACATCAGCTGTGACATTCTATTAAATGAATGAATTATAAATCTCTCACTTTGCACAGTACCAGCCAATTATTTACTGGTAGTCATATGAAAGTACTAATTGGTAGGCATGTAAAAACATTATCTGTGGAGCCTATTTGACAGCTGATGTGTCTGGACTGCAGCTGGATCAGAAGCACCTGGTACAGGTCACTGTGGGAGGCAGAACCCTGGAGGAGGTGTTCTAATGGTCACCTCTGCCACAAGCAACCTCCGTGATACTCAGGCTGAACAGCACACAGCACATCTTTAGCATCCTGCTACTCTTATCATAGCCATGTTATAGAAAATGTTGGGTTTGTTCTATCAGAAAACTAACTACATCAGCAATTTTTTAACCAAAGAGGAGTTTTTACCTCACAGTGCAGTTTAGCACACAACAAAAAGCAATGCTCTTTACTAACAGTCTGCTGTGACCCCATGAAGCAGCTGATCAAAACCACAGTGAACAAATAAAAAACACTAAGTAACATGATCAATGTCATATGCAAAGTTTATGTGTTTCCTGTATAGTTTCTCATGTCACCAAGGATTTTTTTGAATACAGTTATTGTTATCTTAAGTACTCACAAAAATATCATTGCTGTTTTCTGTTGGTTCCAGCTAATCCTAGATCGAGGCCTTTATGTAAAGTATGTTCATAAGTCCCTTACAACCTTGGAATGAAATTAACGTTTGGTATTCTACGAGGACACAGGAAAATTTAGATGCACTATCCTTTTAAAAGCAACTTTCTAGGTTAATAAATAAATTCTACAAGTTCATTTGGTAGATATAAACATATGTCATTTATTTACCTTCATTATAACATCTTTTTATGCTGTGAAACATGGATCATACTACCTTACTCATTCATATTTTAAATATAATAATAAATCACTATCATAACAATATTATTGATATATTTACCTAATTTCTACCAAATTAGCATGTCAGAGACATCTAAACAAAATCTTAGGCTCTTCATCAGTGGTAGCAAAACCTTTAGCTCTGCATTTCATAGCTACAAACCAAGACGGAAAAACGCAGCAGTAACACCACTGCAGGTTATAGTTATACTAAAAAGAGTCGGTGACTCACAGTGGATGTTTACTTGGCCTGCATGCTTTAGGGATGAGTGAAGATTGCTGAAGACAACTACTTCTTTTATTCTTCTTTTATTTTGCTTATTACTAGCTAGTACTACTACATTCCTTATGAAACCAGATTAAGAATAAACAAGAGGTGCCTGTCATCCAGCATTAATACAGTACCATGTGCTTGGGCACAGCTGCTTGTATATACATTTTAGCAATGTTTTTTTTCCTGTCTATCTGTCCATCCACAGCAAATAGCTATGTTGCCTGGCACAATGCATGTACCTTTTCTACACCCAGCCAAAACCTTCAATCTGATCTTTGCACCCTGAGAGCTTCCCATGTTGCTGCTGTTCCCTTTCTCACCCCATCTGGGCCAGGGAACTCCCTTCTCCACTTCAGTATCAAATACTGACAGCAAGTTTCCTTTTACTTTTGTGTCCCAAACTGCACATAAATAAATAAATGTAAATACACAGAGCAGTGATCGTTCTCTGATGCAATTTTACAAGCTGGATAAATTGGTAGTTTCTCAGCTGATACTCACTGTGCTTAAAAGGTCATTCGTTCCGGAGCAGCAGTTTCTTAAGGAGTATAAATTAGGCAGCCAGGAGATGACAGAAGGAGCTCCACTACAGTTTTACAGGCAAATCCATATGATGACTGTAGCCGGACTCCTCCTAGTGCCTCAGAAAGTTACAAGAAAAGGGAAGGGCGCAGGATATGATATCATGCACTCATTCTAAAAACAAGGAAACTGTTGTAGATAATTTAAAAAAGTAACAGCTTAAAAATCGTGAATGGCCAATAAGAGAAAATTACTTTTCTGATTAATCTTTTCTACCCTTTCTAGTGAAAAGTTTCAATAAATAAAAATTACAAACTTTAAAAACTATGTTTGCATCATCAGTAGGACTAGCCTGAGACCCGTTACAACTGAGCCACCACAGAGCAACACTTGCTGCTGCCTGGTCAGAGCTCAAGCTTTGAGCTTGTTACCAGCTCTGTTGAGGTAAATGTACCCAGCCCCAACATAACTGGGTCTGCAGCCACAGCTGCATCTGTGTAAGCAACAGGGACCTACATGTGTCCAGTCCTTGTCAGTATCCTGACTTGTTTATTGCCTTTCTCAGTGAAAGTAAAAACTTCTAAAGCATCTAAGTCATTCGGGAATCAAATTAATATTTTCAAAGCAGTGTAAGCAAATGAGTTTTGAAATCTCATGGAAAGTCAGCATGATTTTGTGCAGATTTTCAGGGTCAAGTTTTAACCCTCCTTAGATCGTTTTCTAATTGCAAGTCTGCTTCAGAAATACGGATATATTATTATAAATTTACTTACCAGGTCATTGTCTACAGCTTTTAAAAAAGAAATTAGTAAACATTTGAAGCAAAGCAGATGTCCTAACTCAGCACAATTGTTCTTTACCTGGATTTAGCTTTGAAGTTTTCTGTTTTTATTTCAGAGCCGAAGCAGCATTTGCATGTCTGGAAGCTTAGCTCCTCTGTCCTTTCCAGCTTTATCAATTCATCTACTAAGCCACTCATTTTTCTTTCAAGTTGTCAGGATAATTTTGTTTCTGTTATAATCCCATAAAACACACTCATAGGAAAATTTAGCCCAGATTTCAAGCAAGCAAGATTTTAATGCTGTGTTAGGAATTGCTACATTCTCTGTTATGGCAGTCATTGTGCTTGCCTTTCAAATTTCTGCTTTTTGTATTAAAAATTTCCAGTGATTTTGTTCATGCAACTCATTCCAGACTCAACATTAAGGCCACCCATAAGTGATATGTTATCGTTAATCATCATTTTCAAGCTCCTGTACTGGCTTTTTGTTTAATGGCTGGGATTTGGAGGACCCTTATCATGTTATATCAGTTTAAGGATCAGGCATTTTATGTTTCAGTATTTGTCAGTACCCTTCTACTGAGCTGCACAACAAGGTGTTGCTCTTGCAGCTCTCCTGTTAAAGCAGAAATATTTTGCTGCCAGATTTCTTGTTCTATTTGTGCCTTTTGTTAATGGACTTCCAATTTCAGGAACTTATTCTATTAAAGAGGATAGGGGAAGAACAATACTTTATAATACATTATTTATTGAACAGATGCTGGTATTATCAATGCTTGTTTATCCGGTGGTGATGCATCTCCCAAATAAACCTGCAGCAGTAGTAAAATAAATCAGAGCACAGAACCATTTTCTTCATAAAGATTCTGGGGACTTTATAACTACCTGTACTCTGGAATGAAGGATCTGGAGGCAATGACTTCTCAAATTATTTATGACTTGGGTGTGATTTAAAATCACTAATACATTCATTTTTCTAGAATTTAGGAAGTCCTTCTAAAAAAATTGTGATAGAGTTTACATGTATATTTTTCTCTACTCTCACCCTGATTTTTAGTAGTACTATAAAACATATAATCTGGCTTTGAGAAGATTTCCTAAAAGAGCAAAAACTTGTCACAGCTCTGGATTTGATTTGGACATTTCATGTATTCATACCCTGGACTCCAAACTACACTTTTTAAGTGTTCATAAGACGAGGGAGCTGGAACTCCTGCTTGCCATGAAGGGGGCAGGGGCACCTCTGGTGTGCTCCTACTCCTCTGGGGCCCCAACAGGGTTAATGCCAGGGTGAACATCTGACTGCAGCCCCTCATTGCTCAGCCCAAGCTCTGAGGAGGTGGGTACTGCCTGCATCATGCTCCTACTCTGAATCTGCAGCAAATAAAACAGATGGTGCCTTGTAATATTCCAGAGGAGAATATTCTGAAGACAACACACACATTTCTAACCAGGCTTTGAGGTCAAACAGATGAAGTAAGCCTTGGTTAATCAGAGACACATTGGTATTCATTCTCTTTTTGGTTCTCTGCAGATTTTCATATCTCTCTGACTGCATCTGGAGTTACTTCAGTGTGAGTGTGAAAAGCAGGATAATTGTGCACAGCTCTGTTATGTTTTGTTGTACTGCTTTTGCTTCTTGCCAGAAAACCGTATTTTTCTTAGATTTGTGTGTGTTCTCCCTCTTCCTCTTTTTCTTCAAGATTTAATTAGAATTATGAAATAATTTTGATTAAAAGTAATTACTGAAGATAACCCCATCCTTTACCCACTCAAAACAGAGCTTCAAAGTCAGGTTGCTAGTCCTTTGCCTGGTCCAGGTGTGAATATCTCCAAGGGTGGACATTCCCGTCTCTCTGGGCATCCTGTTTAAGGGTTTGGCCACCCTCACTGTGAAATCCATACGAAGTGTAACTCACATTTCTCTGTACATACATACATATGGCTGGGAGGTTTTCCTACTAACATACAACATCTGGTAGTAAACCTGGATAGGGAAGTAGTTTTGAGCTTGGGAAAGAGGTGGAAGGGATTTATAGCATGGGGAAATGAGGAAAAGCCAAGATTTTACATTTATAGTGGGACAGGCAGTGATGAGCAGGAGTAAAAGGAACCATGGCAGTGAGGGAGAAAAGCAAGGACTGCTTCACAGGTCAGACAAGGTCATGTGTGGGAGGAGAACTTGGATGATGACGAGGCAGGACCATACCTGAAGTGGTCACCACCCCCAGATTTGGGTACCTCTTACAACCTAAATAAATCTTCAAGAGTGTGTCATAGCTAAAACTATCTTGCCAGTTCTGGCATGAAGTTGATTGCAGGAGCTTCCAGAGCATTTTGCTCTCTTGGCTCCCTGTGCAATTCGAGCTGGATAGCACACTTCACATTTAAAACAGTGCTGATCTTTTGGTCTGCTGCTGTTCTGTTCCAGCGAAAGTTGCCTTTTTGAAGAAAGAGCTACAGGTCCTGCAGCATGCAAACATAGGCAACACCTAATATTTATACAGGGTACTGTTTATAGATAACACCAGATTCAATCACAGTTAATTCTCTTAAAGATTGCTGGACTAAAAAATGCTTTATAAATATATGCAGATATTCTTTTCCATAACAATACCAAGGAGTTGGAGCAGTGATGAGAACTTTTAGTAGTCAGTAATATGAGGTAGAAAACATTTTCCAGTACTGATAGAAAGGAGAATAGAAATTGAAGAATTATTTTCTTTTGCTGATTATTTAATTGTTCAGGAAAATACAGTCTGATTGTTAATACTGCTCTCAGGTGTATAAAAGCAATGCTAGCAGCAATTGCACTTTGAGATAGCAGAATGTAAAGAAGAATATAGATGTGTGAAAAGAGAGAGAAGATCTTTAAGAAGGGTGAGTTTGTGTTCATAAGAACCGAAGCCTAGGTGATTTATAATAGGAAATCACTTTTAGTGATGTAAACATGTTAACCGATGATTCCTCCCAAGACTGTTGTGAAGCAGGGAAGGATTATGCCTTGTTTTGACAGATGAAGAAAAGGCTAAGTTCTTACCAGGAACTTTGCCAGCTCCTTTCAAAGTAGTTTCCAAGGAAGATCTTTCCCTTCAGAAATCTTGAAGCTCAAAGAGCTTCCCTCCAAGCTTCCCTCTGTTACTGTGGGAGAGCAGAGACGGTTATAGGTGTTGAAAGTACTGGCCTGGCCTTTTTGGAGCTCTGACTGGGTTCTATACAAACAAAGAATAAGCAGAAACAACCTTTTCCTATATGATGACTCACCGTGTCACAGGCAGATTAGTCAATGGAAATTTCTGTGTGCCTGTATTAGTCAGTAAATATGTACCCACCCCTGCACAGGGCCAGGGGCAAAGCACCAGAGCAGCTGGAGTGGAAGCCTGAGTGGAAGAGTCACAGCTTTTTGCTGTTGGCACTCCAGCAGAGGAGTCCTAGGCTGATTTCCAGAATTGTAACAGACCTAATGTGTGAAGGATGTCAGGTGCTGAGTCTCAGCTCTCCCGTTTACTCTTTCTGCTCACAATCTCTCCAAGGCATACTCCAATTTTCCCCCAAAAGATGCTCTTTTCACCTCATCTGGGGTCAGTGCAGGACTGTTAATGTTTCCTAGATCTTTTCACAAGTAAAATTATTCGCTCTAAAACTCGTGAAACTCTAGGTCATTTTGTACCACCCTATTAAACAGTAAAGGGGTACTGTGGTAACCAGAATCTCACAGTGGTAAAGGTAAGCAGGGATTTAAGAAGTTCTCATTTAATAAATATTCATTAAAAAGCCAGTCTGTTTCTTTTTCTTCATTCTGGTCATTGATCGCACATGAAACAGGATAGTTCATATATAAGGCCAGGTGTACCTTGGCTTTGCCATTCTTTCCCAGAAGTTTCTGAAATAGAAAGAATTATTTACCAGCTATTCCAACTCCAGCTCCCATTTTCTTAATACTAGTTTGAACATTGCCAGCAACATGATATACCCATGTTCACATCCTAAATGTAGCCTTCACTAGAGATACAAAGAGAAACCTTTCAAAGCTCTCTTCATGGCGACTTCCCTCTACTATGAACTAATGAACCATTGTTGAAAAAAATCTGGAGATAAATGGGACCTCAACAACATAACTTTGTGCCCCCTGGTTCACCTAAAACTTCAGGAGTTTAAAACCTGCAAATTCAATCACATAAATGAAGGCTGCTAATACCTTACTGTAAAGAAATATTTTCATTAATCTTAATGATCATAAGATCATTCTGCTGCCATATTCTCTCCACTACTCATTAATTGTAGGGCAGTAATAAAGTTCCTGCTTCCAGTGTATCTTGATGAAACAATAAGCAATAACAACCTGCAGCAACATCAGCCTGAACCACTGGACCCAGTTTCTGTGTTCCAAGTTCCTAATGCGATCTAAAGAACTTTAAAATAACTGTTCCTATATCATTTTAATGGCACACACGTAAACTGAGGGCCCTGACCTCTAGCAGAGGGTCTTCAGTGGGGCTCCACATGGGGCTGGGAGAGCCCATTGCTTACTTATTCATTATTTCCTTAGCTTAACTACTAATGCCTAGAAGCTTCTATTTTAATCTGTTTAGAGGGGAAAGGGAAGACAAAATCCTCTTGGTTAGCAAGGGATTTTCTTTATCATCACTCCTTACTCTTAAAAAACCAGTTCCCAAGTTACACATCTTTGCAAAATAACAAGTTATTCGTCTTTTCTCAGTCTACTCTCACTCCTGTGGCTTCCAGGTTTTATCAGCATTTCAGGTGAGATAGAAGGCCTCCTGTTGCTCTCTGAAGATTATCTGTCTTAATATTTAGCAATGATTTGCTCTCATTTGCAGAGAAGCCTCCCTCTTTATATGTAGGCTGCCTTCTTTCGTCATATGCCCCAGCCAAAATACTCCAGCTCTGTCTGCATCAATGTAATTTGGGTTTTTTGTGGGGTTAGGATAGGAACAACACACACTAAGAGATTACATTCTTGACTGCCTGACAGTGGTCTCTCAGTTTTAGTTATTGCAGGTTGAGAGTCAAACACTGTCCTGGTCTGAGCATCATAATAGACTTCATTCACATTTTTAGTGCAGACTAGAAAAAGATGGAATGGCAAACCTAGCACAAATGGGCTCACAATACAAAACCGGTGTGTAATTGAATGCAGATATTTTTGCTTAAGTGTGCCTCATCTCTTGTAATAAAAGCTATTGGGATGACAAGAAGTTACTGGTTAGGAAGAACAAATGGGAGAGAGGAAAACATGACTCAGAGTGGGTTACTTGTTAAAGAAACAAATTATTTAGATATTAAAATAGGAAACACATTGTAGAGAAAGAAAAGGTTCCATTTAACTGCTCTTCACATTTATTTCTTGTCATTGAAAGCTATCAGGTACCATCTAGTCTAATTAAACACATCTTGAATTGCCACGCATAAAATAAATTTGTTCATTTGGGGGATCAAAAAAAAAAAAGGCCGTATTGTGTGAATTGCCTCTGTTTCTTATCTACATATCCTGTATCTCAGCTTCTCCTAATGCAAGAGGATATTCTGTCCCCCTGAAATTAGGTACCAAACACATTTAACCTGTGTAAGTTTCAAAGCCAGCCCACCTTTTCAAAGAAGATAAAAACACAAAAATAAAATTCATCGCAGATTATTTGACTCCTAGCTAAAGCATATATTAAAATTACAATTCAACCATTGAGACAGTTTTTAGCTTAATTTTCACTGAATTGTCTACTTCTCCCAACAATGTACCTTTTGGGGCAGAACATCTTCCTTTGCTGTGTTCTGTTGAGCCACTAGATGTCCCTCGTTCCTACGTAAAGTTCCAGATGGGGGACAAACCATGAGAAAAAGCGGGACTAAGGCAGAACTCAAGCAGTGCAGAAGCACGTTTGTGTTCACATCATGCAGGAGTTTTCTGTAACAGGTGCTGGTCCTTTGAATCACGCCACTGAGTGTGATTCTGTAAGTCACAGCAGTTCCAGATATTGGTGTTCCAAACAGACAGCAACAGTAACTGTGTTCAGACAAACTACAAAATGAAGAATCATCAAGGTTGGAAGAGGCCTCCAAGATCATCAAATGCAGCCTTCAAACAAATATGACCATGTCCACTAAATCACATCAAAAAGTGCTGTGTCTACCTGTTTTTTGAACACTTCCAGGGATGGTGACTCCACCCCTTCCCTGGACAGACTGCTACAACTTCACAACTCATTCAGTGAAGAAATTCCTAATATTCAATCTGATCCTCCCCTTGCAGGAGGAAGTACATATATGGCAAATACAAAAAACAGGTGAGACTGAAGGAAGCAGATGAAGATAGCATTGACAAAAATAGACTAGAAACCCAGGCACCACAAAGTAAACTGCATCATTCTATTCCAAACTATACATTGACAGCAGCATTTTCCATATACATGTTATTAATTTTTTGCCATTCATGAAGTAAAATGGCATAGTGTCTCTTGGCAGTCAGATTGGATCTTATTTGATGAAAGCATACATTTGTCTGTAGTCTAGCTGGGGTTTGGAAGGACCATCATATTGCCACGTAGATTTAGATAACCCCAGTCTAGCCAGGGAATGGTCACGTCAGTATCAGACTGTGAATGCCAGGCAATGTAAGCCAGACGTGACACAAATAACAGCATTTCACTTAAACTGGCAACGATGAAAGCATAGTCAAACACTGCTCTGGAGGAAACAAAATGTTTCACCAAGTAAATAGTGTCAGGAAGCTGCTTGCAACTGCCCACGAGTTGTACAACTCCCTTTTCCCTTCCTGCAGCCTATCTGCCTTTCACAAGCTTCCTGATCCCCATCAGTTAATTTATACCATCAGCACTTTGCAAGACCCTGCCATAGAAAGTGCTGCATCTCCAGTTCTGTTTTGGAAACTCTTCCTCAGATTAGGACTCGCTTCCTTGGTTTTTTAAATTCACAAAGTGGAAGGGAAAGGTCACATCTAAGGAAAAAAAAAAGAAGAAACCCTTCCTCTGGATTAGTTTTGCTTTTTAAGTCATGTGGGTGATACCAAATTCTATCCATAAAAAAAAAAACAGGACGCCAGTGGCCTGTTGGCTTTTTCATGTCACCAAAATGTGAGTAATGTGACTGGACTGAGTGATGGTTGAGAAGATGTTTATATACAACCGTTGCTGGCCCTTCGATTGCTGCATCCAGTCTGGAGCTGTTCAGATCAGAGTTAACAACAGTTGCAACCAATATATTGTGTACTGGTGACCAGCTTCCACCAGGCCATCTATCAGCAATACCAGAGATAGTCAAATCCAGAGCCCAGTGGCCATCAGTGTGAAATGTTGTTTTGTTTTCAGTGGGATTTGTATCAGATTGTTATTTCCACTGATGAAAGATAAACTATTTGGGGGCTAATAAATCTTACAGTTTCACATATCCCCTAGAGCTCTTTCCAATGCTTAATAGCTCTGCTCTCACCGGTTATCTGACTCAGTCTGAAGCTAAATGGATTTTTTTTTTCACAGGCCAATACATACATTACACAGAACCTCCTTTCCCCTCCTGCTTACTCATGTTGTTGGCCAGCTTTTTAATAGGTAACTGAGAACTAAGAAATGGAGAGAACGGAATGACCTATTGAACCAATTTTGCTCCACAGCAGAGCTAACAGGAAAACGGCTGCCTCAGCTCAGGGTTCCAGGAATGGAAAAACAGATGTTTCTTAACTACATTTAACAGATGCTATTCCAGCTTGAATCAACATTTTAAAATGCAGATCTCAAGAGTTTATGTATTTCCAAAGTATTCAAAGAATGGGAAAGTAGAAATTTCTTGCAAAGTCTTTAAGTAGTGCAAAGCACGCCTTTAATTTTTTTTTCTCTTTATTTTCCCAATCTAACTTCTCCAGTTTAGCATTCCAGTGGCTGATACATGCCCCTAAACCAAGCATTGGTGCCTATATGCCTTAGATAATCAGATCAGGTAGATTAACATTGCCACAAAACTTGCATGTGGCCTTGGGCAAATAACTTGATTTCCCTGGATCTCAGTTCTCCAGTTGTGCTACCTAGAGCTTGTAACATTTCCTTGAGAGCATCTCTCTCAACTACCAATATCTACAATAGCTAGTACATGGAAAACACAAACAAGAACATAGCCCTGGGGAATTGCCATAAAATAGATTTTAAAAGTTAAACTAACTATCAGCTATTCAGTGAATGGCAAGGGTACCTAAACCAAAGTGGGTGAGACACAGGTTCTTTATAGGGGAATTGCAGACTATGCTGTCAGCTGGGAATGCTCCCAGTCCCAGCATCAAGTGTAAAGATGGAAGGACAGAAATGTGAGAAGACAATAGTTTCCAGCCTATTCTCTGAATAGATTCAAGATGCTGTGTTATTCAGCCATCACAGTCAATTCTTAATTTAGAATTAAAAATCGGGGAGGGAAGGAAAGGTGTGCTGAAACCTTCTTACTCTGAGTCCGTCAGGTTTGCCTCTGCGTTTGTTTAGCCCATGAAAGGAACTCTTCTGTCAAGAATCATAGAATTTGTGGGTTATTATTCTAATACTACAAATAGAGAACTGAAGCGACAGCAAGGAATAACCAAAAATATACATTTAAGATCCCAAGTCCATGGAACTGTGCATTTCCCAAGAATAAGCTTTAGCCCATATTTACACAGTTTTCTTCTTCCAGTTATGCCAAGTAAATCACAAGAGCTCTCAATGATAAAACACTCTGAGCACTTCCTTCCCTGGCTGAAGCCAGAGATGTACTACCAGCCCCAAAACAGAAAATACCTTAACTTAATTTGGTTACCAGCTCTTGTGATAGTTTTGGTGAAAGTGAAGGTAGAGAAGATGACTTCACTGGAGAAGTTCTTGAACTTGTCAGATATTCCTAATGTTTAGAGTACTGTTCAGTCTGGGGTTGGGGAACTGAAGCTCTTAATGGGAGAGAGGTGTCACCATCTGTACCAACAGAAAAGGAGCAGAAGCACAAATTTAAGGAAGATATATCCCTGATATTCAAATGTACTTGCAGAAATTTCCTGTTGATTTCCCAAACACCCCATTGGTACACAACAAGTGTAGAGAACATTAAACCAAATGGGTTATCTTTACTAAGGAGTTATTATTAATAGGATTCTATTCCACTAGAGAGCTGAAAAAAATCACCACTTTTTAACAATGCAGATTTAGTTCAAAATTGATTCCTTTTCAAAAAACTTAAATATTTTCTGAAAAAATGTTAATTTTTACAGAATGATTATTCTATGTGGAAAAAAAAAAGAGCCATTATTCAAATATTTCAAAATAAAAGCATAATATTTGGGATTAGAAATTATTGAAACACTCTCCAAACATTTTAAAATACATAGACTGGAAACCTTAAAAGAAAGATTTCAAATGTTGACTTTCAGAACTAAGGTAACTTCTTGTTTTAAGCCAGCCACGGTAGAACTTTCTTGTACCTTTAAAGAATACTATACACTCTTAAGGGTAAAACCACTGGCTTGTAACAAAGTATTAAAGGTTAGTGATTAGACTTTAGTGTAGATTGTAGCAACACTGAAGAACTGATGCTGGGTGCTTGTGGTCCTTCATGGCCAGAGTCTCAATTCTTGCTCCTTGTATTTATGTCTCATAAATTGTTCAAAACTTTATCAACTTGAATTAACAGTCAGAATATCACTTCTCAACATCTGGTTCATATTCTTGTCCCAGCTATGCTGGTGCAACTCTAGATTAAACTAAATGCCTTACATGGAGTAACTCTAAATTTATGATGGTATTTGGAAGAAGTGGACTTGCTCTTCAGTCTTAAAAAAAACTGTCTGCGTTTGCAACCAAATAAAATCACACGTGGTTACAGTCTCTGTGGCACAAGATTGCCATCCAGTGGTAATTCCCAAACCTGTATTCGCTGAAGGCATTCCCGGAGAGTTGACCAGCAGCCAGTGCTGTTTAAACCTACCAACCTATCAGCTGTAAATTCAAACTCCTGAGTAGCTATTGCTAGGCTGAGAGGAACATTCTGTTAAAAATTGATAACTTGTCTCTTTTTAAAAAGAAGTCTTATTTCCATATTGAAATAGTTTAGACAGTGAATGTAGATTTTTGCTCCCGTAAGAGCAGGAACGTGCTGAAGGTGGAGGCTCCTAGCACATCTGCATTCAGAAGTACTACCACCATCCTAACACTGCATCTCAGCTACTTTTCAGCCCCCTCTGCTGATATTAGTCAGATCTGAGAAGAACACATCAGTGCTCATTTAAACATCCTTGTACAGAGCTTCACAACCTGCTCTGGAGTACCCCGTGCAGAGGGGATGGAGTTGAGACTGTGAGTGATCAAGCTTTGAGCTGGTTTCATGCGAATACTTACACACCCAGACATCAATATGGCTAATGGTATCTCTGATCTGCAAAGAACAGGCCCTGCACTCAGACCTTCCACTTCCTGGATAAATGCTGTACCTGCTCTAGTAGATCACAGAAATATCTTCTGGAGGGAACAGGTACAGCTACAGTTGTGAAGACTTGGCCTGACTGGCAACAGTTAGAGGGGTTTGAGGATCACCTCTTGAACTGAGCCTCTCCGGGGAACTGAATGAAGCAACACAAAGCTTTTAGTTCCTGATTGAGCTGAGATATGAAAGAGTGCCAAGGTGCTTAGCCCTGTTGAACTGGTGCAGATCTAGGCACACAGAGAGGCTTTATACAGCAGAATAAACTTCTGTATAAGCAAGAAACATGGCTTGGGAATCTAGGTGTGATGCAAGGTCAGACACAGCTCACTGGGGTTTTTCCACCCTCTCTGTTTTAGACTTAGGAGCTCAAATTCTACTCTAAGCACGTTTTGGACTTGGCCTGTAGCCAATAAAATAAATTCTGATTAAAAAATCCATGTATTTCATGCAAATTGTACTTATTCACCTTATTCTCTGTTTCACCCTCCCCCCATCTGAAATGTTTTCCTTTGTACTTAACTATATCTCTTGCAATGCATATGTGTAGGAATGGCTATGAATGATTCATGGATTTGTTTGGCCTGATTGCCCACAGATTAATAATTTCATACAATGTTCCCATTAGCATCACAGGCATCCTACTTCCAAACAAGAATTAAATTATCTTAGATTGTGAGGCACCATTGCTGTTATTACTTGGATGGCAGAGCTCATCCCAATGAGCAGCCATTTCTGCCAGGTCTCTTCAGGAGATGCATAAAGAGGAAAAACTTTTCTTTCTAGGTAAAATTCCATTTTGATACATCTTTTGCAGTAATATGTGAAATGAGATGCTGAAGGTTCAGGCTGCTCCTAAGAGCAAAACAACAGTGAAGTTTCACCCTCTAACTTCTGAAAGAGATCAGGGGAGTGCACATGAAACTGAGAATGTCACATTATTTTATGATCATCTACTTCACACTTCATTCTGTTCAAGAATGACAAAGCATGTACTAAATTAGTACAAATAAACTATTTTACCTATAAATGGTCTAGCCAAAGTAGTCATATTCAAAATGGTATGAAATATTAGCAAGTGTGGAAAATAAAATATACACAAACATTTTGCATTGAAGAATAAAGACTGAAATGCTGAAAATGAGACTCATTCTCCAGGACTAAAATTAATGTGATTTCACTTACGAATTCAGTGTGGTACAATTGCTTTGAGAAAAGGAAAGTGAGAGACTGGCAAATCACCTCTTTGTGTGCTTCGTACCAATCATCATATTATAGATATGTGGCGGAATGAAACAATGAGTAATTTACGTGTCTTAATTCCCACAGCAGGTAAGTCAAGAACAGAAAAGAAAAAAAAAGTGTCCTCAGACATTTTCTAAACAGCTTGGTTAATTTTCTGCTTATGAAACCCATGCTGCAATCCACAATTCATTCAAATTAAAAACAAAAAAATCAGAAAAAATACATAAGGAGAAAAAAAAATCAGAAAAAAATAAGTCCTCCCTTCAAAAAAAAGCAGAACCCAAATGCTTATGATATGATCAGAAACACAGATATTACTTGGTGTCTATGGGATCAATACAGTTTCCTCACATTTGTCCAATAAAATGGAACAAATATTTTGCCAGTCTTTTCTTAGGTCAGCCGCTTTCCCCTAGATAAAATTTTACTGCTGGCTCCTGTACACAGGGAAAGAAAATTATCTTCTCGGAATGCAAATGGTCTATCAGTGCAAAAGGCTGCAGGGGGCAGTTGCAGCAACAGGATTAATGACTTGCTGACAAGAGAAGCTTTGGAGCAAAGGTGGGATATGGACGCAATCACAATTTACATTTTCTGACACCTTTGCGGAGGCTTTCTACTCAGGAAAAAGAAATTGATTGGGGGGGGGTGTCTAAATTTAGTGAAACTTTCATACTGTTCATATTTGATCAGACTAGAAATGAAAAGACAACTGGCAAAATCTCACCCTTCCAGGGTTCAGACCTCAAAGGAAGAGCCAAAGACAAGTGCAGATCTGCCACCTCCTGTTTCTGGTGTGGACAATACAACGACGGAAATAATTAGCTAATCTTTCATTTAAATAAAGCGTTTTGGGGGAAAGGCTAAAAATAAACACTGATTCATTCCTTGTCAGGGAAGTTTCTTCTGTCAATTATCACATTGTTACTGCTGTTTTTAATCTAGTCAGATGGTGAGATTGGCAATCCTTTCTGCAGGGGCTTCTGGGTGTTATTTTGTGGAGAATCTTACTTGAAGGACTGATTACTGCTTTTATGGGAGCCAGTGGGAGTTTGGCCACAGTCCTTCACTCATGTTAATTTGAGGGACTTCCAAATGTTAGCTAATGATCTCAGAGTTCTTTTTATGAAATAGTGTGGGTTTGTTTTGGGGTTTGGGTTTTGTTGTTGGGTTGTTGGTGTTTTTTTTAATTCCTAGGAGAACACAATTAAGGCTGGAGAAAAGTGCTGCACTGTAGCTCTGGACTGGCCTCTCAATAACACCTGAGTTTTAGAACGAAAAAATTCAGAAGCACACATCACTACTACAGTGGGATATATTATAAATAATATATTAACATCAAATGTATTCATATTATTTATAAGTTATATAAATGTTTATATGTCTAAACGTTTATGTGTTTAAATGTTTATATAAATATTTATATTTATATACATGCTTTGCATTGCTATAGACTGGGTCTATCTGTTGACCTTCAGTTGCAGCTACCTAAGAAGGAATTATGCTCTTTCTGATTTTTTTAGGAACAATACTAAGGGGAAAGCAGTAGCCTCCGCCTCAAAGCAGGGAAATATGTCAGCACGGAAAATAGATGCACGTGTGGGTGGGGGAGTTTCATTCCTGTTTTCTGAAGCCTTATGTAGCTATAAACGAGAAACAGGAGAAAAAGCGAGCCGGTGGCAGCTGAACAGAAAGCCAAGGACACAAGTCCAAGCAAGCGCTGGGGCTGCGGCTCAGCGAAAGGCATGCAAAGGGATCTTTGGGCTAAACGCTGACTTGAAAGGGCTTGGAACGGAGCACACCAACAAACACCGCTCTCCGTCCTCCTCCTTTCCACCGCAAAAAATCCCAAAAGTTACAGAGATGTTTGTTTCTGGCTGCGTTCAGGCCAGAAACGAGATTTTGCATTTTTCCCATGTTAATGACTACGAGACGTTCCCCCCTCAAGGAATGCGGCGTATCCTCAGCTCAGCATC